>LPNX010745119.1:24894-169127 GCA_001517045.1 Pseudotsuga menziesii
AAAAATCTAAATTTGCAAGACCTGCGACCTCAAGAGGTATATGTCCACTAAGCATGTTGTATGATAAGTCTAGATCTAGTAAGTTCACACATTTCCCTAGATTTGAAGGTATAATGCCCGATAATTGATTGTGGTCAAGATATAGATATCTCAATTGCTGGAGATAGGCAATAGAATTGGGTATCCTTCCCCGTAGATTATTTTCCCTAAGTTTTTGAGTTGCCCAATCTCCATGGGTATGCTTCTTGTAAATTGTTAAATGGCATATACAATTCTTGCAAGTTTTGAAGCATATTAAATGTGGAAGGGATTAACCCGGTTAAATTATTACCATCTAAAATAAGAATTGTTAAATTAGTTAAGTTTCCAATATGTGGAGGTATTTCTCCGGTTAATTTATTCAGTTCAAGATTTAAGTAGTTTAAATTTTTGGAGAGATGACCGATAGAAAAAGGCAAACGTCCTTTGAAATTATTACGAAATAAATATATCCTTTCTAAGGTGGAACAGTTAGTAAGAGCAGTAAGAATGGATAAAGCCGTGGTGCTAACCAGTTGATTACCGCCTAAATTGAGCGATTGGAGCTGCGTCAACTTACCGAACTCCATGGGAACAAGTCGGCTGAGCTGGTTATACGGCAAGAAGAGCTCTTGAAACTTGGTACAATTGAAGAGGGAAGCGGGAATGCTTCCACTCAACTGATTCTGACCTAGATAGAGTTCCGTCAACTGGGTGTTCGTGCTACACAACTCCACGGGAATGTGACCAGTTAACTGGTTTGTGCCTATATCCAATGATTGAAGATTGGTGCAGTTAGACAAGGAAGATGGAATTTGTGCGGTGAGAAAGTTACTATAAAGACCTATTATCATCACCTGGCTTAGCATACCCAATTCGGAAGGAACACTCCCGTGGAGGTTGTTGCTACTCAAATCTATGTATCCCAAAGACGATATGTTTCCCAAGCAAGCCGGGATTGTACCCGTCAAATTGTTATTATATGAGCTAAAGAAATATAAGTTGGGGAGAACACATAGTTCTTCGGGAATGTTTCCTGTCAAGTTGTTATCTGACAGAGACAAGATGTCTAAACTACGGCACCCAGCAAGAGTGGGCGGAATAGAACCTTGGAGTTCATTGAGATACAGGCTAAGCCTCTTTAAGCGAAAGAGATTTCCCAATTGATAGGGAATGTGACCATGAAAATGGTTATTGCTGAGGTTGAGTATTCTAAGAAAAGAGAGATTGCCGAGAAGAGGAGAGATTGTACCTTGTAATGCCATGCTGGAAACATTGAGGGAAACCACTCTCTGTCTCCGCCGGCTGCATATGACACCTGTCCACTCGCAGAATGAAATGTTCGGTTTGGTGCGTAATGAGCGATCGTATGTAATTGCAGACATGAATCCGATGAGAGCCTGTTGATCAGAAGTATTGCTGAGATGAGGATGGCGATGGGCTGATAATTGAAGCGTGGAAAGGGCAATTAAAGGATGGAGTAAGAAAATGAAATAAAAGAAGAGGAGCATTTTCGTAAGAGAAGGGACTTCACAGATCTCCATATCCTCCTTCTAGAGAACGGTCTGCGACGTATTACAATCACTACGAGCAATTTTTGGAATGGTGCAGGTGTGGCTATATAGCATCATTGATTCCTCGTTAATTATTGAGCACCGACAAGTATTGTATAAGAAATCAACCAAATCGAAGGTGGGGTCGGCAAGGGCAAGGACTTAGTGTAAGTGTACAGCATTCATCAATCTGTTGTGACTCGCGAACTATTGGCACAATTATTGGTGGGAGAAAGGCGGGCGGGTGGCCGAAGGGCCAAAATTCTCGCGCACGCCGTGAGACTCTTCCCATATAGTAAATTATTCAAGGGCTTTCAGTCAATGGATGTTTTTTTTTTTTAGTATTTAACCATTTTCATATGTCACTTCATAGTTTTTTAATACATTTTTGTCTCTAACTATGCGACCAATAATTCTAGTGCCTATATGGTAAATTATTCAAAGGTTACTTTTAGTAAGTGGATGCTTTTAATATTTAACTATTTTCATAGTTTAGCCTAATGGAAGATTTCTACATAGTTTCTCTATTTCCGAAGACTTCAAGTCATTTAGATTTATTTTTTTGCAAAGTGGGAAGTGCTGTTCTTTGACTTTTTAATAAAAAGGAGGGCTGTGCGAAAACACTGGAAGATTTTTAATAAAAAGGATGGCTGTAAGCCTTTTAACGTAAAAAGAGGGTGTAATCAATGCTTTTAGATTTATTTTATCAAAGTGGGAAGTGATGTTCTTGACTGTTACAACACTAGAAGATTTTTACAAGATTTTCCATTTGTCGAAGACTTTATTGTCTCCAAGTTTTCATGCCATCGAATGCTTTTGAATTGATGGAGGGTCGTACCAAAATATTTAAATTATTTCATTGGGAGAATTTTAAATTATTTTATTTGTAATTTGGTATGCCCCACGGCAGCCACGTATGGTAATGAGTTGGTTTTCATTCGGAGAATTTTAAATTATTTTATTGGTAGTTTGGTATGTCCCACGGCAGCCACGTATGGTAATGAGTTGGTTTTCTTAACCAAATAGTACATCATGTTAATTGTGCATTGCCCATTGTTAGTCCAAGAGTAATAATTAAAGTGACTGTATTCACAATAGTCTCTTCCCAACGTGTTGATCCATACTTTAAAATTGTAACAAACCCTCCTTAACCCTCCTTTCAGTCAAAGCTTGCCTTGACTCTAACACGAATGCTAAAAAGGCGGGACGTCTTTCTTAATAGAAAATGTAAAAGCAAAGTAAATGACATGAGGATTTTAAGAAAATACATTGACAAACCACGTAAAAAGAAATTGATATATTTTTTAATATTTATTTATTTATTTTAAAAAATAATTAGTTTTTTTTAAATAAAACATTATATTACTTCATAGGGTTGAAGCTGAAATTACATTATTGTCATAACAGAGCATCGAGGACTTTTCTCTGGCATCCCAACTCTTTACTTAAGCACCCTTTCCACAGACCCCCACAAGTTCTTATCCCACATATATCCCAAACTACCACATTTCTTTCTACCTGACCCCTTACATTCAAAATTTGCCATCCCCAACCCGAATACAAACAAGCCAAAACAAGACTAGCAGATCCCTATACACTACGTAATATGCAAAACTATGATCACAGCAAAAAGACAAGAAGACCAGTTTTCAAGTTGGACCCTGGGGGTCGACATCCATTCTAGGACCAGCATCAGAAACCCAAACATAGGAGGTTACCTGGGCACCAGCCGCACCTTGGCGACCACATAACGCACTGCATCGATGGCTGCCCTTCTCCCTCGGACGACCGAACTCCTCCAGCCCCCTCTATGATAGCCGAGAAGTATCCACCTCTGATCAGGCTTTCAAATCACAAATTAAACCTTCCAATTCAGCCGAATTGTTGGTGTCCGATCCCAGAGAACCAAGGAAGATGGATAGGATCCTTCCACTATGATCCCTACATATCCCACCGTAGCCCGTAGGCCCTTAATCGCCCTTAGAGGCCCCATCAAAATTAATCTTGTACACCTGGGGTGGGGGAGGAGACCAGGAGGAGGGACTAGAAGGCATGCAAATCTTCTCCTGACTATGAAAACCAGTCATCTAGGTTCTGTCAAGCCCCCAACTCTCCGCTATGTGGGATTTCTCTGGTGGGATTATCTTATCCTGATCCTGCCATTGCATACTTCTCGCTGCTGAGAGCATATTATCGCTCACCGTTGTCCATACCAAGTCTATATCGCTTCGTTTATCTCGAAAGATCCTACCATTCCTCTCTTTCCATATGCACCACATTGCCATGCTCGGGAAAGCTTTCCACACCGTCTGAATGATTCGATTATTGAATGGTTTCGAGCTCCAATCACTTAGCATTTGGGTCGCGTGTCCTCTCCTCCTGTCACTCCTTCGGAAACCTATTGTGCCTTTATCCCATATGACAGAAGCAAAGGGGCAGCTATCAAGGAGGTGGCATGTGGTTTCCTCCTCTTGATAACAGAGGCAGCACTGAGACGGCCCCTGTATACCTCGGCGCTGGAGGTTTTCACTGGTAAGAATTCTTCCTTTGACCACCAACCAGATGAAGAGGGCAACTTTTGGCCATTGGTTCACTGTCCAGATCTTCCTCCATATACCTTCTTCGCCCCCCTGCGGGCCAATCTTGAGATTGTAGGCTTCCTTTATACTAAATGAGCCTTTCTCCTTGTAACTCCACCTTAAAATGTCCGGGACCTCCTTGAATCTTATGAATCTCTGGTGAAGTTCCTCCTGGAAGACTCTCCATTCCTCGTCACTCATTAGGTCTGGTTTTGTTGTGAGTTCCCACTGTCTCCGCCCTTCCAAGTTTCGTATTGCACAAAATTGGCTCACCTTCTCCTTGCCCTCTTCAATGGATTTTTCCTCTATATGTCACCATCTTGGGTCCGTCCCTAACTTGGGGAGCTGATTCCAAGAATCCTCCCAGAACTTGGCCATTCCCCCCCATCTCCTATAAGCTATGGTCTTGTACCAAGTGTCGCCCTCTTAAAGCTTTCAACCATATGGGAGAGCCATTCAGCTCCTCGTTGTATCTAATCAAATGTTGTTTGGGCCTATCTCAAGCATATTTGATGCCAGAGTCTTACCCATGGTTCCGTTGAGTGAGTTACCCATCTCCACTAGATTTTCTCTCCCTGGACCTCCGCCATGAGTTCTGGATCCCTTAACCCTGGCCCCCCTTGCTCCTTTGGTTTGCAGATTCCTTCCCGACTGACTAAGGTGAACTTTGCTTTCTCTTCCCTGTTGCCCCAAAGGAAATTCCTTTGCATATCTCGAATAATCCGTAGAACTTACTTTAGGGTTGATAGAATTGATAAGAGGTATATGGGCATAGCCTGCATAATCGCCTTTACCAAGATCAAACGACTTGGAAGATTTAAAGGACGAAGAACCCAACTGGAGAGCTTTTGTTTCATTTTTTCTAGAAGATCCTGCCAAGAGGCTTTCTTTAGCTACCCCACCCCCAGGGGTATTCCAAGATATTTGGAAGGCATTGTCCCTTTCAAGAATCCCAGAATCTTGATAATGTTCCTTTAGGTGATTCTGTCTGTGTTCATGAAGAAAATTTGGGACTTATTGGGATTGAATGCGAGGCTTGATGCCCTAGCAAAGAGGGTCAAGCACTTTTTGAAGCTTCTCACTTCTTGGACTAAAGGGTGCCCCATGAGCATGGTATCATCAACAAATTGCTGATGACTCTACGCATCCATACCTTCATGGATGTTTATTCCCCTCAGCTCCCCATTTTCAGCTTGATTCTTAATGAGATGGCTCAAGCCCTCTGCCATTAGAATGAAGAGGAAGGGGGGAAGGGGATCCCCTTGTCTAATACCTCTGGACACCTGGAAAACACAGGTAGGGGAGCCATTTAGGAGTATGCTAAAGAACGGGGTTGTGACCAAGTTCATGACCCATTCTATCCACCCTTGACAAAAACCGCACGCTTCCAGCATTTTCTCCATAAATTGTCAGCTTAGTTTGTCAAAGCCTTTGCTATATCCAACTTTATCATCATGCCTGGCCTCTGAGAGATTTTCAGCGAGTGGATCAGCTCATGAACGAGAATGAATCCGTCCAGGATCTGTCGACCTTCCACAAACCTAGATTGCTCTGAGCATATTAGGTTGGGTAAGAGGGGTTTTAGCCGGTTTGCTATCACTTTAGATATGATCTTGTAAATTACATTGCAGAGGGCAATTGGACAAAATTTGTCCGAACTGTCATCTTTAGCTTCCTTGGGGATTAGAGTGAGGAAGGTTGCATTAAAAGCTTTTAGAACCCCCTTCTTGTCTCTAGATTCTTCTATGATATCAAAGACCTCCTCTTTGATGAGATCCCAAAAGTAGTGAAAGAAATTTGAGGTAAAGCCATCAGGACTAGGACCTTTTCCCAAGTCCATCTGGTTGACTGCTTCCTTAACCTCTTGCATGGTCACTGGCTTGGTCAGCATCTCATTATTCTCTCTCGTTATAGACCTTGGAATCAGGCAAGTGATCCTCTCAATATCTCCCCCTCTATCATCCCCATCTTCGCTGAGGATCTCGGAGAAGTGCTGGGTAAGTTCCTCCTCTATCTCTCAGCTGGTCTCTATCCTACTACCATCAACCTTTCTAAGCTTTTGGATTCTCGAGCTACTCCTGTTCTTAATGACTGAGTTATGGAAAAACTTTGTGTTTCTCTCGCCCTCCTAAAGCCATTTAACTCTTTCCTTTTGCTTCCAAAATATTCCTTCCTACCTCTCCCTTGCTTCTAGTTGACCCCATAGGTCCTTTTCTTTGGCCTTCATGTCTTCATTCCAACCATTCTCCATTCCCTCTCTATTCATCAGATCCAATTCACTTATCAACCTCTTTTTATCTTCAAAGACATTACCAAACTCTTCCCTATTCCACGTGCGAATTTTGGCTTTTAGGGCTTTAAGCTTTTGCTGGAAATGGTACATATTGGTCCCAGGAGGGGGGACCAACTCCTGCTACCATTGAGTGACTCTTTCCTTAAAGTCCTTATGTTCTAGCCAGAACTACTCAAATCTAAATGGTTTGCTCAATTTGGTACTGGACCAATCCCACTTGAGACATATTGGCCAATGATCAGAAACAGCCACCGTGAGTACATCTGCCATTATTTCTCCCGTACTGTGAACAATAATTTTTGAAACCAGGAATCTGTCCAACCGCAATGCCACCAGATGATCCCCTCTTCTCTTATTGTTCCAAGTAAACCATCCATTACCCGTCTCTAGATCAACTAGGGGGATTTGAGCCAAGAAATCACAAAAATTTTCTTGATACTTGTCCAGAAATCATCTCCCCCCCTTCTTTTCCCTCAAGTTAGCTATGAGGTTAAAATCCCCCCTATTACCCAATTCCCAGCCTTGGCTTTCCCTTTGACCCAACCGAGGAAATCTATGAAGGCATGTTTCTCTAGGAAGCAACTCAGACCATAGATATTCTCCAGCGGTCCTTTCACACCAGAGTCCAAAAGACAAAATTTAGCCATTAATGAGAATTTGTTATCCCGCCAACCTGAGAGTTCCACCAGTCCAGGTTGCCACAGGATTGCAATACCACTTGCTTGTCCCACAACATCTAGGGCCATTAACTGACAACCTTTCCAGATCTTGTTTCAGATTTTCTCCAGACCCTCCAAGCTACACTTAGTTTCTTGAAGAAACAAGATGTCTCGCTTTTCTTGCATTACCTTCCTATTTATAGTCTTCCCCTTCCTAGGGTTACTGCACCCTCTAATATTCCAGGATATAAGCTTCATTGACACACGTTACTGACTTCAGAGAAGGCCGCCCGTATTGTGGGATACTGGCTTGATTCTATGAGTTTAACCCCAATTGCAGCTATACATTGCTTTTTTGTTTTCCTTAACCTCCTGAGCTCTTCTTCTGGGGATTTCCTTTTACTGCCTTTTTGCGGATCCAATTCTATCCCTAGATCCTAATGAGCCCCCATTCTGATGATAGCTTCCTGGAGAATATCGATCTGACGTCGTGGTACATATCCCTTTCCCTTCTTTCCACATTCTTCCGTGATCACGTCCAAGTCTAGCTCGCCCAGTTCCATTTCTTCCCCCTCATCCTCCTCCATAACTTCCATTTGTTGTACCCCATCTCCATCTGAGTCTTTGACTCCTTCCTCCTGTGGCTTTCCAGATTCCTTCTCCTTGCTATTATCTGTATCTGGCGTTTCCTCCCCTAGCACCTCAAAGGGGTTGGTGGACCAAGGGGTTTTTATTGTCGGTTCCCTCCTGGCTTTGGATGACCCTCCTCCCTTGTTCCTTCACCTGGACTTAAGCTGAGTGAAGCCATCTTTCTCCCCTTCGCCTTCCTTCTTATGACCAATATATCTTGCTTCTGTTTTCAATTTAGGGCAATCCCTTCCCAGGTGACCATATTCATGGAAGTGCTTGCACCGAATTCATAATCTATAGGTTGAATCCATTCCTTGCCTTCCCAGTTTAGGCAAATGGCTTCTGGGAGTTCTTTGGATAGGTCCACGTAAACACAAATCCGAGTAAAAGATGTATATTTTTGAACCCTAGTTTTCTCAACCGCCTTTATAAATTCCCCCAAGGTGTTCCCAATATCCTTCAGGGTCTCCAGATCCCAGTATTCACCTGGAAGTGAAAATGGGTGAATCCATACTGGGCCTACCATCATGTCTTATGTTTCTTGGTTAAAACGCTCTCTCCATGGCCTCAAGTACAAACCGACCGAGAAGAAAAGATATGGACCTCCTTCCAAGATTCAATCCCCATCTTCCTGATTGAAGAAGATTATGGTGAAAAACCTCTTGGATCCAAGATGTAAGTCATAGTGGCTAGTCGGGTTCCACACGCTGCTGATCCACCGCACCATATATCTTTCTTTGGGCCATACTCCCACAAATTTGCTGATAAGGGCCTTCTCCTTCTACAACTTGATCTTGCCTCTCACCTATTCTGATCTGATCTGAATCACCAAGTTCGCTGAGGCCTTCAAAAGACAACCCTCCATGCCAGATCTTTTACCTTTATGCTCCCCCTCCTTCTTGCTTCCCATCCCCACTCCTCCCTTCCCTGAGGCAGTGTTCTGGGGATCCAGATCTTCCATGATCAGCCCCAGGGGGGGCTTGCAGGCTCCCTCACCCTGCAACATTACCGTCGATCTGTGCCACCACCACACTCTCACATTGCTCCGCCAATAACCCTAAGCCTTACATCCCTAAAAATCTAAAAAAAAAATTAGTTAAATAAAAACATTATAATAATAATATTTTGATAAAACATTAAAATAATAATATTTTGATAAAATATTAAAAATATATATATTTAGAAAATTTTATAGTTTTACTTCACTTACAAAATAAAATAAGTATTTTCACCTTTTAATTTTATGCAAAAGGTAATTGCATATCAACATCAATTCATTTAATACATTATATCATCATATTTTGATTTGTTAAATTGCAAGGCTACTACCAAAAGCCACAAAGACTTGTGGACGAGGAGAAAATATCTCCATTAATTTGTAACCATCTTGATATGGTAAAATAATGTATTGATATGGTAAAAAAATGACCTCTAACTAGTAGTTAGAACTAATAAGTTAATCCGGAAATATTTTCTATTATTATGGGGTTTTTACTTAGTGAAACTATGCCATAGTGCCTTCGTTCATGGGATATTAGAGAATACCTTTAATTTCACTAGATATTGACAATGACACATGTTTTGGTGCACATGTGTGAAAGGTTTTAAGTTCAATATATGTTTATGTGTATTGTAGATAAAAAATAATAAATACAAATGAGAAGATTGCCTTTCAAAATCAAAAACATAAGTGTGGCCCATTTTTTATTATTTAGTAGCATGGGCTTGCAATTATACTGATTGTGGATTCCCTGGTCGATTTGCTCCAAGAAGGGTGTTTCCAAGGATTAAACTCTCTCCTCACTCATAGATTAATGGATCCATAATTGTCGCAATGTATGTGACCCTACTACTCTTATTATAGTCTAAAAAACATTTGCAAATAGTCATTTTCATAAGTTCACTTGTACTTGGTGTTATAGCTGATTTTACCACTCCAGGTGAATCACCCTTTGTATGGCCTTCCCCTATCCCTCTACAGACTCCTTAGACCCCGTGGACCATTTTTTGTCCTTTGATATTTCCTTGACCATCCCTAAAAACATGTGAAAAATGATACACGCGACTTTTAAACCCTTAATCACGTATATATGCGGGTTTGACCCCTAAAACCGTGTACATCGGGATGTGTACAAAATCCAAATCCTTTTGGAGTTTTCCTTGACATGGATCCAACTCACTTGACTCTTGGCCTTCCCTATGCGTTAAGATCGCTCAGATTCGACCTTTCATTACCCTTTGAAAAGCTATATAATGAACTCTATGGTACATTGAAGGCATATGAGAGAATTGAGAGCAAAGAAACTATAGCCCATTGTTGCTGGAACTTATGCTTGAGTCTGCATCCCTTTGTCCCTTGGAGCACTTTTGTGTTCTTCCCAAGCTTTCCTTTTGCTTGTGAGCTTGCTATCGAGAGATGGAGGATTGAGGTGGTGGAGGCCCAAGTGGGGGATTCAGTTTCTCCGATTCACAGACGTGCCGACAGAGGTTGTATCTATTGCAATCTCTGATTTATATTAATAGAAATATCTTTTCCTATCCAATAATGTGTGTTTGAATGAATATTTTATCCATGGGATGATTTCAAATGCTTATACATTGTTGATTATATATGCTAGAATAGATCTAACACCATGAAATATAGTATACTTGTATTGTTTACTTGTTGTTGAGGAAGTAATTTATCAATTCAAGCTGAAGTTGGAAAGCTCAATGGGGATCTACTTCAACTGTTTGGAATAAGGTACGAGGTATGATCCTTTAGTGTTAAACATTTACTTTCTATTGCATATTGGAAATGATTGATTTCTAGAGTCAAGATGTCTGTTGTGGTACCCCAAGCCATAGGAATTTCTCTCCGTAACAGAATTGGAAACTCCACTGGATAGTTCCTAGTAGTTGTCCTTTGGGGGTTTTTCTATCGACATTCAATGACTTTGAATTGCTCTTTCTCTCTTGTTTCTGTGTCGGTTTTGGGGGCATGTTTTCCTGGTAGTGTCTGATTGGTGTGAAGTTTGTTTCAGCTTGTTTGTTTGCCTTGATTTTTATGCACCTTTCTTCATGTACGCGAGTTTTTAACTCACAGTCGCGTATACGTGCGGGTTTCTCTGCGATTTCCACGTATACACGTGGGTTTACTGTGAACAGTCGCGTATGCCCTTAGTTTTGCCTTTTAGTGGAAGTTAAATGGTTGCTGGGTGAAGTTTGAAGATTGCTAAGTCTCCTTTGACACTGCTTGAGTCTGTTTATATCTCTATTTCTGACTAGAGACGTTTTTTTAGGCTAAATTTTTTTTTGTCATGGCATTTTTTATTTTTTGTTTGGGATTAGTGCATTAGATTTCTTTTACCTTAGTGCTTTGCTTGAGTGTTGTTTGAGTGTGCTTGCAGAGTCTGGGGTTGTAGAATCATTCTTTTTCTTTTTGTATCTCATTTTATTTCAAAAAATCCAAAAATATTTGCTTATCATTATGCATTGCATTTTGCATTTTGCATAGTACTTGCACTAGATTTGCTTTGGAGTATTAGTTAGGATTTCATATAGGAAAGCTTGCGTTCATCATTTGAAGAAAAATTGTGCATTTCACGTAGTAGCATGCCCTGTTTTCATGGACACAATGCATTTGCATTGATTGTTAGGTGTGCATTTTACTTCATGTTGTGTCATAACACCATTAGTTGCATGGCCATATCCCTCTTTTGAGTAATAAAGCCAATTAAAATCAACGCTTAATTAAAATGAACTACACTCTTTTCTTTTATAGGGTGCACCAACAAGATTAGGTTTTAGGGTCTTGGAATAGTTCATTGTGAGTAAATTCTCCAAGACCACTAAACAACAACATGTATGTGTCTGTCCCGGTGAGTGTGTGAAATCCTTGGTATAACCAGTGTTTCTCAGGATCCTCCTCTCAAAAGAGAGTTAAGCACGAGGAAGTGTGAGCGGTTATTGATTGGGATGACCCCTGGTCATAACTGAGTAGCGCTGGAGATATTTCCAGGATTGTATTCGTATCTGGGGGCTCTTTCGAGAGTTTCAGGCTTTGCTACCCTGCCCATACGGTCAATCCCGCCTGCGACTGTCCACCTGAGCATTGATTATATTGAGGTGACCTTAGTGGCCTTACCTAGGATATCGAGGGGGTACTTTGCAGGGGTTATTCTGCGGGTGTCCCGGCCAGGTTGGGGTCAGACAGCACAGTCACTTTACGCATTGAAGCTGAGGGCCACAATAATTGGTTACGTACCTCTGCTTGTTGTGTATGGGAGTCTCAAGCCTCTTCTAGGAGAGACATACCTGCTTCATTCGGGAGCTCATTTATTCTACCCTTGATTGCTTGCATTTGGCTTTGGATTTTATTAGTGATTGCTATATGCACGATAGCTTGCCTAGGGTTTGTGTAAATAGAGAGTCTTTTCTATTTTTTGAGTCATTGTGGATTCGGGTGCGGCTCCTTGCCATTCTAGTCGTTTAGTAGGACTTTTGCCTTCTACATCTCCTCCTCCTTTGGGAGAGGGACATAGACAGTCCAGGTGAACTACTTCACACATTGATTCACACACCATGGGAGACCATATAGAAGGTATTCCTGAACCACCTTCTCCCATTCAAGTGGAAGATGGGGAGTTTACTCCTACCTACGAACCTTCACCCGACTTGGCTGAGTTACGGCCTGTGATTTCTGAGATAGGAACCTTTCATGATAGACCTACTCACTCTAGGGTTGATTCCCCATTGATGCATTACCGGTATGGAATGCCGGAGGATGTTGAGACTCATTTTGAACCCGCGAGCACTAGTTATGGTATGTCTAGTTTTCCCACACATGATTTGGCATTTCATGTTGAATCTGATTTCGAGCCTAACACTATGCCTGGGGGCACTCTCATTCCTTACCATGCGGAGAGGTTTGGGAGCACTAGTCACATTGCACCTTCCATCCCGGTGGTGGAAGTTACATCACATATTCCTCCTAGGTCTAGGGTTAGTGATCCTATTAGGATACCAAATCCGAGACGAGTGACTATAGGGAGTAGTACATACATAATTACACAGATCCCTCTGTCCTCTGTCCCTAGTTCTTTGAATGTTCACCCTCCACCTCATTCACGTGGTCCTTCGGGCCGAAATGTTGCTACGAGTTATATCCGTACTGCGGTTACTAGACCGGTTGTGTCTTAGCTTCATGTACCACTCGTTGTTTCAGGAGGTCATGCTCATACTTCTAGAGGTCACATTCCTACTTCCGGAATGTATATTTCTACTTCCGGAGCGTATGTTCCTACTTACGGAGTGTCTCATGTGACATCTCATGCGATGACTTATGGACCCTATTATGGGACGCAGTATGGACATGGTTCTTCACCTTATGGGGGCGGGTATCAACAACTTGCTTACTCTCCAAATTACGGCTTTGTAGCTCCTAATAGTCAATGTCCACCACACTATGGTGCTTCCATGCCACCCTATATGGGTCAAACGGGAGGAGGGCACTATGGCCAAGGCCATGGTGGTAATCAGACCTATGTGAATCAGGGAGCGGTCCATCGACCTCATCATCCTAGGCTCCCTTTCCTCGCGACGCTGAATATTTTTGACTTGTCGATATTGAAGAACAATCCTGTAGCTCATGACCCGGCTTGGCCGGCTGTCCCTACTAAGCTTCCCTCAGACATACCTGAGTTTGAGGGCAAACCGGGAGAGGATCTGAGAGAACATGTTACTACCTTTTACCTATGGTGCTCTTCGAATTCCTTACCCTAGGACTCCATCCATTTAAGGCTATTTCAATGCACCCTTACAGGGCCTGCTGCGAAATGGTATATAGAGCTACCTAGGGGGGCATTCACTCTATTCGATGAATTAGCGATGAATTTTATTAACCACTTCCAACTACCAGTGCGTTATGACGTTGGTACTGAACTCTTGTCGACATTTCAGCAGGATAAAGCCACACATATCTTGGATCATATCCAAGAGTGGCTTAGATAGAAGTGGTTAATTAAAGCCTTTATACCGCCGGAGTTCCTCCTCGAATGGTTCCTTAAGTTGTTATTTCCATATATAATGAAGGATGTTTCTACATCCGGAGTGCAGAATTAGGAACAAGCGATTTTTAGGGCACAGGAACTGGACTTGATTTATGCTTAGTTCGGTTTGTTATATGAGATTATTCCCAATGCTCCACATTCTAGTTTCGACCCCAAAGTCAAACTTGGACCACATGCCGATGGCATTGTTGGTTGTGCAAATGTGAAACCTACAGATTCGGTTGCAAAACAAGTTAGTCAATTGTCAATCAACCAATCTGCTTCGCGATAAGCTACGGCTTTGTCTCAACCCACCCAAATGATGAGTGTACTTTCAGTGCAATCGTCGGACCAGAAGGGTAACCAATAGCCCAGACGGAATATAAAAAAGGGTAAGAATAATCATAAGGGTGGGAATAAGAATGAGAATGCTAATAGTAATGACAAGAATGGACATAATGCTAGGGGACAAGAAAGCTGAACTTAAGGTTAATTTCCCTTGCAATTTATGTAAGGACAATCACCTCACTTACTTGTGCCCTCGTATCGATGAAGCCTCGAGATTCTTGGCACAGGGCCCAGCTGTGCTAACTAGCCCTTTACCTCACAATCAAAATATGAACTCAAGGACTCATGACCAGTCTGGTGGTGATCAAGATCCGCCGGAGGGTAGTGGTCGTGGTTGCATTAACATGGTACGTGCTACAAAAGTTGTGACCCGTGCGAAAGACTATGGTTCATCACAACCCAGTCCAGGAAAAGAACCTGATCCACTAGGGTCCCCTTTGCGTATTGAGAAACCTATGGATAAACTTGAAGTTGCACTTCGCATTCCTAAGGGAGTCCTTAAGCATTCGGGGCACAATCCTAATGCCCAAGCTGCCCATAACTATTCAGTTGTAGAGGATTTGGGCCACACTCCTTGTGCGATGTCTGCATTGGAAGTGCTTCAGAGTTGTCCTTCGCAAAGGAAGGCGTTGCTTTCTGCCCTTGGTGTGAATGATGATGATTCTTCCTCTGTGATTAAATTTGAAACCGTAGGACTTCAGCCTCGCTTGCCTTACTATGTGTCTCTTTTGATTCACGTAGAATGTCTTAATATGACCGTCAAGCACATTGTGATGTTAACTGCATTCAATGGGAGATCGTTTAGGCCGCATGACATCCTTCCATCCCTTAAAGTCCGTTTGGGAGGGAAGACCGTTGCAATAGAGGTCGAGGTGGTTGATGCACCCCTTGACTACAATCTCTTGCTGGGTAGGAATTGGATGTACAGTATGCAAATCATTGCTTCTTCCCTATTTCGCGTTGTATGCTTTCCATTTAACGGGAAGATAGTCACGATTAATCAAACGACATTCAAGAATCCGTCTGTTACCGCATATTCGGGAGCTTCGATCCCGATCGTTGAACACTCTTAGCCGGCAACTGGGAGTGTGGGTGTAGGCATGTATCCATCCCTCATGGGAAGCTTTAGTTGTCGTGCACCAATTCTTATGATAAGGTCTAGTTTCGGTGAGGCTTTGACATCTACGAGATTGGTGTCTTTTCGCACAAGTCATATGGAAGATCCTTGGATTCTTCCTACACCGAGTACTCTGAGTGAGCCCATCATGACGGATGCACCGTTGCCTGCAACTATGATAGCTTATCAAGATAATCTCAAGTGTGTTGCAGAGCCTAGTCCTTCCTCTTTGCAGATGGAGGAGGAGGACCCTTATGTGCTACCGGCATGAGCAATGCAGTCTTCTCACGCGCACGACTGCCTTGATACGGTTTTCCCTTCAGATGAAGCGATTATTGAGGCTATGTTGGGAGTTGAGCCACCATGGGAGGAACTCCATCATCGATCTTACTTTCTTCTCGAGCTTGATCGCTTGGAGCGTGAGGACTTTAGGGTGGTTCTTAGTGAGAGAGTTGGTAGTCCTATGGTTCCATTAAGCTCTCCTGGTTCGATGGCTGATGTAAACATGGCGAACATATCTTCAATGATTCCTATCAATATCTCTCGTGATCCTGGCAAGATAGAGAATGTCTATATTGGGGCGGAATGTTCCCATGCTGAGATTCAAGAATACACCGATCTATTTAAGGAATTTCATGATATCTTTGTTTGGTCTTATGAAGAAATGCCAGGTATCGACCCTCGTATTGTCGAGCATGAGATAAAAACTTATCCCAACGCTAAGCCTGTTCGACAACGCTTGCATGCGGTGAATCCTAGGAAAGCACCCGCGACTAAGGCAGAGATAGAGAAACTGTTAAAAGTCGGTTTTATCTATCCCATTCCCTTTATAGAGTGGGTTTCAAACCCCATTCTGGTGGATAAGAAGCAGGGAGCGATCCGCATATGTACTGATTTTCGTGATTTGAATCGTGCCTATCCTAAGGAAAATTTACCCACACCATTTAATGACCAGATTTTGGATGAGTGTGCAGGTAGCGAGGTTTTTTCCTTTATGGACGGCTTTTCTAGATATAATCAGATACAAATTAAACCTAAGGACCAACATAAGACTGCATTTATTTGTCCTTGGCGAACTTTTGCATATCGAAAAATGCCTTTCGGCCTTAAAAACGTTGGAGCTACATTTCAGCGGGCAATGACCTTGATCTTCCACGATCTCAAGCTGATTATCAAAGTATTTTTGGATGACCTTGCTGCTCATTCTCGTATGAGAATGCGTCATCCCTATCACTTGAGATTGGTATTCGAAAGATGCCGGCATTATTTGGTTAGGTTAAATCCTCATAAGTGCATCTTTTGTGTGAAGTCAGGTCGTTTGTTAGGATTCATTGTTTCTAAAGAGGGTATAACAATCGACTCTTTGAAGGTTGAGGCAATACTTCAGTTGTCTCCCCCGAAGAATGTTCGTCATCTTCAATGTTTGCAAGGCATGACAAACTTCTTATGGAGATTTGTTGTCAACTTTGCCAATTTGACTAGAGGCTTCATGCATCTATTGAAGAAGGACACCACCTTTTGTTGGGATGAGCGAGCCTAGGAGTCCTTTGATGCACTCAAGCGAGCCCTAGCATCGGCCCTTGTGATTAGTCCCCCAGACTATAGCCATGATTTTCTACTTTATGTGGCTGCGTCCATGGAGACGATTGGTATGGTTTTGGTTCAAGAGGATGAGGAGCTCCAAGAGCATGTCATATACTATCTGAGCCAGAACCTTATTGACACAGAGATTCGTTATTCTCATGTCGAGAAGCTTGCTTTAGCTACCGTACATGCGGTTCAATGGTTGAGACATTATATTCTCCTTCGCCAGACCTTGGTTGTAGCCCATGTCAATCCGTTTCAATTCGTCGTCACTCGAAGGATGATTGGGGGAAAATATAATAAATGGATTGTCATTCTGCAAGAATTCGATCTCGAATTTGTTTTGGCAAAATCGAAGAAGTCTTTAATTTTTGCAGAGCTTATATCGGATTTCTCGAGCGAGGCTGAGGAGTTGGTTTGTGAAGATACATTTGCCGATGAACACATCTTCTTAATATCAACTTTAGACCCATGGTATGGGGATATCATAATATATTTACAAACATTGAAGATCCCTACTCACCTCTCACAGGATGAATGACGGCGATTACGTAACGTGTCTAAGAATTACCTCATAGTGGATAACACTTTGTACTATCGTGGGGTAGATTCCATTTTACAACGTTGTTTAACTCATGAAGAGGCTGAGGTAGTGCTGAATGATTACCACGGAGGGGCATGTGGTGGTAATTTATCTAGGCTTTCTATAGCCCAAAACATCTTAAGAGCAGGTTATTTCTGGTCGTCGATCTTTAAGGATTGTGTAGATGTGGTCAAGAGGTGCCACCCTTGCCAGGTGTTCGCACGTAATATGCGCTCGAAACCTGCCCTGTTACATCCCATTATCACCGTCGGTCCCTTCACTAAGTGGGGGCTCTATTTTATGGATTACAACCCAGCTTCGACTGGGGGGCATCATCATATCATAGTGGTTGTTGATTACTTCATGAAATGGGCTGAGGCTATGCCTACAGTTAAATCCAATGGTGAGACAACCGCCCACTTCGTATTCAACTAGATTATTACTCGATTCGTAATTCCAAAAGAGCTTGTCATTGACCATGGCTCGCATGTTCAGAACTGTATGATGGAAGAGTTGGCATCAAAGTTAGGGTACAAGTAAGAGCATTCCTCCTCTTACTACCCTCAAGCGAATGGACAGGTAGAAGCAGTGAATAAATCACTCAAATCCATTCTCCAACAAACCATCACACAAAGCAAGAATAATTGGCACATCATGTTATATCCTGCTTTGTGGGCATATAGAACCGCTGTTAAGACTGCCATGGGTTTTTTTCCATATCAACTTGTACATGGAGTGGAGACGATATTGCCGGTTGAATGCGAGATTCCTTCTTTGAAGCTAGCTGTAGAACTCTTACCAGATACTTCACCATTGGAGGAGTGTTTGGTCCACCTTGAGCAACTTGATGAGTAGCGTCGGGATGCCCTGGTGGCTCTAGAAGTAAATAAACGGTGCATAAAGGTCTAGTACGATAAGTCTGTTTGTCCAAGGAGGTTTAGTGAGGGAGACTTGGTCCTTTTGTGGGATCAACCGAAATAACCCTTGGGGGTAGGAAAATTTAATCCCATGTGGCGGGGTCCTTACGTGGTCAAACGTGTGTTAGAGACGGGTGCTTATGAGTTAGTGGATTACAAGGGAACGGCCTTGGTGGAGCCTAGAAATGGGCTCTATCTCAAGAAGTACTATGCATGATTTTCATCCAAGGTTGGTTATTGTATATTATTGTACAGTTTTGCATAGTTAGGTCTTTTTCTTATAGTGATCGGGTTTGTGATTAGTTTCCATTTCTTTTGGGAGATGTCAATGGAATCTTCCACCTACATAGGATTCGCAGATGGTGTGAGCCATCACACTCAACACTCAGCCTCTACTGCTTGGGTGATTTATACTCCTATGGGTCAGGTACTGTCTTCAGGAGGTGTATGTCTGCGGCCATCTTCCAACAATGTTGCTGAATATAGTGTCGTTATTGAGCTTCTACAGGATGCCATTTCACACGGCGTTCTCTCTCTTGAGGTACGTCTTGACTCAAAGTTAGTAGTGTCACAACTTAATGGTTTGTACCATGTTAGAGATCCAACGTTATTAAGAAGATTCTTGCGTGTGAGATTATTAGAACGACAATTTGACAATATAACATACATACACATTCCAAGAATTAATAATCAAGTTGTTGACTCATATGCTAACTACGCCTTAGATTGGCATTTGTTTCATACACAATAAATTCATCACAAAGACAATTTTTACACATGTAAATAAATAAACCGATCACCATAAAACTTTTTATAACATCCAAAATGTGGTAATACATAGTGTCATGATACAAAAATGGGGCTCTTGAGCCACTAACATATAATACACGGTAATACAAAATGTATAGACTCCCAGGTATCCAATCCTGTGGAGGAGGAGGGGGGTTGTGATCATGGAAGGTCACTACAGATCTAGCTAGCCGTTGGAATAATTGTACCCATGCTCGTGGTTCACCCACCACCTGGCGCTGCATAGCCTTAGGAAAGTCCTTGACTTGCGCCATGGGAACCCCGTGTGTCAGCCTCACAAAATTGGTATGAATGCTCTGGAGCGTCCGCTCTGCATCCACACCCGTGATATCATCTCCTCTTCCCCTCTGTCTGTGATGAGGGAAGCCTTCCGACCACTGTGGTCCCATATCTGCACACAAATGGTAGATGTCACTATGTATTGTCACGCAAAAATATGTCTTTTGATTCCATATAATCAAAAAACAAAAAAAAATTAAAAGAACTCAAAATTTTAAAAAAAAAGAGAGAGGGTCGAGATTCGTTACCTATATCGCCATATGCCGATCCTGGTGGTAGCAGCATGTCCGGGTCCCTCTGGAAATCTATTCTTGCATAGGGGTAGTCATCGATGGCAACTATCTGTCGTCGCCACCACAGAAAGAAGTCAGCTGGATAGGGGTTGGCCACCCTACCTCCCCCTAGTCTACGCATCGCATCTGCCCAACGTTGTTGGGATGGATCTCAAACCCCATGAAGAGGAACGTCAACTCTGGGGCTCAATTCTGGAACACGCTCAAAGAAAAATGTGCTCAATATACTGCTGAACCTGAAGTTCCACACTCTTCCTGGCTTACACTCACTAAGCTGATGTTTCATGTTGCTCAGTAGTGTAGTGCTCCAGTCATAAATCATGGGTCTCATGCACTCCACTGCATAGAACATCAGAGGCTGCGAGGCATGGTGGAGTGATGCCAAGCCTGCTATCCTGCCCAATGTCAATAGTATGGCCTTTAGGCCTAGCACCTGTATAGCGTTGGTAGGGACCTAAATCCCCACCTTCTCTGTGTCTAGATAGTAGTACACCACAATGTACTCATCGATAGTCAGGCCACCTCCTGGCCCACCATGAGAATGAAGGTTCACTGCTTCCCCCCGTCGAGAAAGCCCAGTAATGAAGTATATGTCCTCCACCTCTATAGTGAGGGACATCCCATCTATCTGGAAGGACTCAGAGTCTGGATCCCAGTAATCCACTAGCATCTACAATAGTCTTGGTTTGGCTCTCAAGCCACCAAGACACCAAAACTTATAGATTCCACATGCACGTAGAGCTTGTTGAGCCATTAGATCGGCCCTTACTGCCTCCTCTACCTCACCATGTTCACACTCTCTCCACTCTAGGACCATCCTACACAAGAAATTGCAAATTTTCCCATTAGATTACTTTAAAAATCTTATACACGGCCTCATACGCGACTGTTTTCCAAACAGCCGCGTATGTACGCGACTATGGGGGCATTTTCCATGTATATCAAGCCCTATACGTGAAAAAACCCTCGATTTCCATGTGGGCCGCATCACCCTTTTTAGTTTTTCCTAGAAGACTCATATGACCATGGAATTTGATAAAAAATTGCATCAAAATGGAAGAGAAGAGCATGGGTAAGTACCTGGGAGAAACGATAGTGGATTCCGCCGGCTGAATCTCCTGGACTTCGCTATTGAAAATCTAAACTCAAATGGGTAAAAATTTCAAAAGTTTTATAATATTTTTAATTGTTTACTATTTATAGAAAATTTTCAAATTTTTGAAAATTTTTACCCCCTTTCCTATAATTTCGACATTTTCTAATCATTTTAGACCGTTTTTTACCTAACTCATGATGTAGGAGGCCTTTTTAAGTGCTGTTTCAGTTGTTGGATTGAACCGTTCATGTGATCTCAGGTATCATGTTTAAACTGGCATATAGGTTAGGTTTCATCACCGTTTGCATTTCACATGACCTTATGACCGTTTCATCACAACCTTAGGTACGAACCCACTCTATTATGTCACAGAACCTTCTTGTTGTTTTAGAAGTGGCATGATATGAGTGGTAGAGCTTCACCTTACATGGGTACACTAGTTAGCGCCTTATTTGCATTTGGTGCCCATGCTGACGTTTTATCCTTTAGGGTGTGGGAGTCCGTTGTATAGTACTGCCGTGACATTTAACAAGAGCCTCATACTCCTCTTGATCTTTTGCTGGCCTATTTCCCTCAGGACTCCCTCATGTCAAGTTGTGAATGCATTATCATGAGCTTTTCCTACCTTATTGAGCTTTATACTGGCTTCCCTGACATTGCGTTTCCGCCATATAGCCCGAGCTTGTCTCATACCTAGCCATGCAGAGCCATTTTTTATTCTGTAACTATAAAGCAATTTTATTCTTTTTCAAGCTTTTTAAATATTTGAAAAAGTCCAAAAAAATAAAAAAACCAAAATGCCAGACAAGGAAAGATGTTATCTTTGGCAGCTGTCGAGTCGTGTCGCCTTCAAATAGAGCACTGTATATCACATCCATTGGTTGGGTTTATAGTTTTACTTTAGGAGTTGTACTTGTTTATCTAAGTTTATCTCCACCGACTAGTTAAGCTTCCAGTTCCCATGGAGCCTCTGTCGATGCCTCCTGTATCGCAAAGATGTCCCAATTTGTATATTAAGTCTATGCTGCCTTTATTCAGTCACCATATGTCGTTATGCTCTTGTTCGAAGGAAGATGAAGCCTGAGTCAGCCATTCCTCAGTTATCTTGACTTTGCATGTCGGCCATTCCCAGTACAGTTACTAGTTCGTGCACCTTATGATTGAGTCCTTCCACATTATACAACTTTGCTAAGTACCTCGTGTTGGATGATAGGGGATGCCTTAATTCCCTCCTCCTAGCGGATTTCATCCCATCAACTTCAGATCATTTATTCTGGGATTGGAATCTAGAGTCATTTTGAGTGCCTTGAGACTTACAGTCATTAGTGGCAAGTTCTCTCACCATCGACAGTCTTTGGGAATACATCAATGTCCCCTGATCGATGGATCCTCTCAAGTGTTCAACCTCAACACATTTATTCACACTTGTTAGTTTGCACTCTAGTACCTTGATTCCCATTTTCATTATCGGTGGGTGATCTCGCATCTGTTAATGGTATACATTAATGACCAGTAATCAGACGATGGACTACTATGTTCGAACTCGACACCTCTATTCACATAGTAGGACATGTACTCGTAGCGGTTTGTGTAGAAGACCTTCTAGATTGGTGGCATCTCTTATATGCTACCTCCTTGATCATGCCAGTGTTCATGAGATTTCAGCTCTCGTGACTTGATTCCAGTATATGTCAAATATTTCCAGCCATTATGGAGATCTTGATCTATTGTATATCTTCAGTCATTATGGAGATCATGGTCCTTTGTATATCTTCATCGTGGAGATTCTGATCTATGTATATTGTACATGGTGATGACCACTTATGTGATATCTTGTATCATGCCTATTCATGGCCATTGTACTCTTATGTATCCAGGATTGCTATATGTATTTGCAGTTATGTGCAGAGTTGTATCATTGTACTATGTTGATTGGGTGGCTGGTCTTCCATTTGGGATTCTTCATCACTCCACTTCTGGGATGGACTTATAATGTATTTCGGCCATCGTATGACCCCTCTGACCTCACACATTAGGGGGCATCTGTTATAGCTTATTTTACCACTCCAGGTGAATCACCCTTTGTATGGCCTTCCCCTGTCGCTCTGCAGACTCCTTATATCCCGTGGACCATTTTTTGTCCTTTGATGTTTCCTTGACCATCCCTAAAAACATGTGAAAAATGATACATGCGACTTTTAAACCCTTAATCGCGTATATACGCGGGTTTGACCCCTAAAACCGTGTACATCGGGATGTGTACAAAATTCAAATCCTTTTGGAGTTTTCCTCGACATGGATCCGACTCACTTGACTCCTAGCCTTCCCTATTCCTTGATATCGCTTGGATTCGACCTTTCATTACCCCTTTGAAAAGCTATATAAGGAACTCTATGGGACATTGAAGGCATATGAGAGAATTGAGAGCAAAGAAACTATAGTCCATTATTGCCGGAACTTATGCTTGAGTCTGCATCCCTTTGTCCCTTGGAGCACTTTTGTGTTCTTCCCAAGCTTTCCTTTTGCTTGTGAGCTTGCTATCGAGAGATGCATGATTGAGGTGGTGGAGGCCCAAGTGGGGGATTCAGTTTCTCCGATTCGCAGATGTGCTGACAGAGGTTGTATCTATTGTAACCTCTGATTTATATTAATAGAAATATCTTTTTCTGTCCAATAATGTGTGTTTGAATGAATATTTTATCCATGGGATGATTTCAAATGCTTATACATTGTTGATTATATATGCTAGAATAGATCTAACACCATGATATATAGTATACTTGTATTGTTTACTTGTTGTTGAGGAAGTAATTTATCAATTCAAGCTGAAGTTGGAAAGCTCAACAGGGATCTATTTCAAACATCCGGAATAAGGTACGAGGTCTGATCCTTTAGTGTTAGACATTTACTTTCTATTGCATATTGGAAAGGTTGATTTCTGGAGTCAAGCTGTCTGTTGTGGTACCCCAAGCCATAGGAATTTCTTTCCGTAACACTTGGGTGCTTGCAATAGTTATTTTTGTGTGTGATCAAAACAAATTAAGTTGAATTATGTTGGGTGCATTTTCTAGAGAAATTATCACCCTTCATTTTTCTAAGTTGGAATTTCAGTTATTGAGCCAGAGTGGGAGTTAGAGATGTACCCAAAAGATAGCTATATATATATATATATATATATATATCTCCATTTTCCAAATCATTACTTGATTTGTGGTCATCCTAAAACCTCCACTCAGTAGAAGACATCAACTTCTATTAATTGGGTTTGTGGTGATCCTAAACCACCATCTACACTTGGTTTTTGCTAATCCAAAAACACCATTAACTAAAAAAGGCAACTTTTGCTAGCCAGTTTTGTGGTAATCCTAAACCATCATATTATGATCCTTAAACTTCCATGGATATTCCACTAGAACAGTTTGTAACAACGAATCTTACAACTTAGTTCTTATTTTACTAGCTTATTTTTATTGAATGCAAATAACTGAAACATAAACAAGAATAACTAGAGAAAATGAGCACACAATCCACACAATAACAGAAGATAAACCCGATGAAAAATCACTATGGAAAAAAAAACCCAGCCACAAATGAGGACTTTACCTTGCTCTATATGTCAAGTTGCAAATACAAAGGAAATGACACTCTTTATGGAGTTACTTATGACTCTACAACCAAAATGGATACTATAGGATCTCCTATCTTCTTTGTTATGCTCTAACATCCACTCCTGTGTTATTCATGAAATATCAAACAGTACATCACATCAAAATAATGGAACCCCCTTTGTTAGTCCTAAAGTATATATTGAATGCAAGAGCACAGAGATTAAGCACCTCAAAGATGGGATTTGAAATTTACATGGTTATGTAATAGGTAAAGAGAATATTACAGACAAAAAAAGTGTCAATATCTGATAACATCAGGCTCTACAAATAGAAACGATGACCAGACTGAAACAAGAAACATCAATGATGGCTCAGGTTCAAGTTTTTCTGATAACATGTGAAACTAACAACTCATTCACATATTAACTTAAATCACCATATCAAGAAAAACATTCTTGACATAGAATCCTGAATATTAAATCATATCATGAGCATTCATAATAAAAAAATTATTATAAAGGATTTCATGACCACGATTAGTTTAAATAAAAAAATGAAATATTCAGATTAAAAGACAATTGAAACCTAGCTCATAATAGATGGACTATCATCTTCATATTACAACTCAAAAATGGAACAAACAAAGCATATATATTAAATTATCAATGTATGGTTCTTGACCCTCCTACAAAACTCGCAGCCTCATGGAAAGGAACCCCCTTGCATTACAAACTCATAGTTTAAATAGAAAATTACATCTTGTAGAATCCTCAATTTTTTACAACAATAAAATATTATCTAGAACTAACAATAAATCAAAATCTTAAATTAATTGTTCAAATATGGAATGCTAGAATCAAATGTCTTCAAATTTGCCATTTGTAGTCACATCTAGACTTAACATTTTGTCTGCTCAATGCATGCCTTAAGATCTGAAAGTAATATGAATTCTTCTTGCTAACTCTTTGCCTCCCATGAAGCCTTTGACTTCCAACTGTTCTCCATCATTATTTTGTGATCATTTCCTTAATGAGAAAACCTGAAGATGTGCATTCTTGTAACCAACAAGCACTCAAATGATTGCTCAATAAGACAAATAATTGGTGCACATATTTCATCTTTCAAGTTTAAAATTTGAATCCATTGACAATAACATCCATACGACCAATGCGATTCAAATCCCTGACCTCGACCATACAAATAAATTCATTGCAACATGACTGATCAATAAAAACCCACAAATGAGCTTTTGTGCTATGTCACCCTTGGAAATTCTATATATTACAAGTGCAAATTTTTTCTCCTAGAAGATGTTGATATCCTTGATAGAGAATTAAATATGATCCTTCCATGTTGAATCTTGATCCATTATATGAATATATGTCTTAGAAAAACTATGCCATTCCTTGTATGGAAATGACATCACCACTCTATGCTTTGCCTCATCTACTTGAATGCACGTGTTCTTACATTTACTAGTAGCTTTGAGCTTCTTATAAACTTCCAAATTGATGGAAATATACTTGTATACTTACAATTGTAATATCAACTAAAACCTGCCGCAACTCCATCCTCTACCATCAAATCTACACTCGATGCCCTATTCCTAGGGATAAAAAAAAACCTTGAGCAATTGCCACTCTTTTTCCAAATTAATTTTCCATGTCTTTACTAGTAGCTAAATACACAATTTTCTCGTACAATTTCCACTTAAAATGTATCCTTGAGAAGATAAACATGAGTGTTTGTTAATAGAATTTAATGCTCAGCGTTGTTGCCACTTGGAGTTTGACTCTTCATCATTGAGCAATCATACACTTCGATACTCCTTCTAAGCACACCGGTCCATAAATAATTTACATTTGCAATTAGATGATTGCTCCAATTTCATATTGCTTTAATTTCAAAACATATTAATGCATAAATCCACAAGTATTGTGGGTGAAAAGAGTTCCAACTCTATGAAAAAATCATTACACCATCCATGCATCCTTTAAATAGAAAATTGACATTTATGCAAGGATTTGCAAATGGATTTGATACTTGAATGTATGTTGGAAAAGCCTAAATGGAAATGAGTTCTCTATTTACAAATTTGTTTGAGTGTTATTCAGCATTGGTGCTGTGGATATTAAATCGAGCGCTCTCATGGATTTCTCTACAACCCATTCACTCACATGGATTTAGATAGAGATTTGACGTTCTTATGGATGCTTACTCTTGGCACACTTGCATTCTCAGGCATTCCCTATTGGCGGTCCATTAACCATGACATTTAAACTGAAGTTCACAGACTTGGAATTCTTCCCTTTTCCTTGGCGATCTATGAATACTTTGCTTTAACACTTGGTATATAGTTTTTCCTTGGTTCTCGGTTCCTGTAGTGTCATATGGATGGACACCCTATCCTGTGCAATGGGTGAGATCCCACATCCATTACAGATTTTAAAATTTTAACTCTTTACATTCATGGGCATGCAAGATGTTGTTTGACGTGTTGAGAACAATTTATAAACCATTGGCTCTTGCATGTATTCAGTCAAAACTGGGGCTTTGATGATTGTTGTATAAGTAAATGCTAACTGGATGGAACTTGAGGTTTTAATAATAATTTCATGGTACAATGGATGCCCAAATATCATTTTTCACACAAAATGACAACAACATGGATTCACTCGAACCCAAAATGACAACTTCTGAACCTTGGGCTCTTGCATGGATTCACTCAAAACTAGGGCTTTGGGCTCGATGATTGTGGTATGATTGAATCCATTTTTCACATGAAACGACAACAACATGGATTCACTCGAACCCAAAATGACAACTTCTGAACCTTGGGCTCTTGCATGGATTCACTCGAAACTAGGGCTTCACAACAACAACATGGATTCACTCAAACCCAAAATGACAACTTCTGAACCTTGGGCTCTTGCATGGATTCACTCGAAACTAGGGCTTCGATGATTGTGGTATGACTAGGGCTTCAGGTTTCGATGATTGTGGTATGATTGAATCCATTTTTCACACAAAACGACAACAACATGGATTCACTCGAACCCAAAATGACAACTTCTGAACCTTGGGCTCTTGCATGGATTCACTCGAAACTAGGGCTTCGATGATTGTGGTATGATTGAATCCAAAACGACAACTTCTGAACCTTGGGCTCTTGCATGGATTCACTCGAAACTAGGGCTTCGATGATTGTGGTATGAGTGATTTGAAACCTAGTAAATTGAACTATTGAACTGTGGGTTTTTATGATGGATTCACTGTTGGGCTCTTGCATGGATTCACTCGAAACTAGGGCTTCGATGATTGTGGTATAAGTGATTTGAAACCTAGTAAATTGAACTATTGAACTGTGGGGTTTTATGATGGATTCACTCAAAACTTTGGCCTCATGAGTTTTTATGATGGATTCACTCTTGGGCTCTTGCATGGAGTCACTTGAAACTAGGGCTTCGATGATTGTGGTATAAGTGATTTGAAACCTAGTAAATTGAACTATTGAACTGTGGGTTTTTATGATGGATTCACTCAAAAATTGGGCCTCATTGAGTGTGGTATGAGTGATTTGAAACCTAGTTATTATGGATTCACTCAAAACTTTGGCCTCAGTGAGTCTGGTATGATGATTGTGGTATGAATGATTTGAAACCTAGTAAATTGAACTGTGGGTTCTTATGATGGATTCACTCAAAACTTGGGCCTCAAGTGTGGTATAAGTTCTTTGAAACTTGTAAATTGGTTGGGACTTGAGGTTAAAATAATAATTTGGTGGCGACAAGACCAAAAAATTACATATTGCATGGATTTATTAAGTTTGACATCTCAAAACTCAAGCTTTAACAACTGTGGTATGAGTGCTTTGATGGGCTTCGATTATTGTAGTATGAGTGCTTTGAAAATTGGTAAATTGGTTGGGACTTGAAGTTAAATAATAATTTGCTGGAGACAAGACCACATGGATTCACTCGAAACTGGGGCTTCAATTATTGTGGTATGAGTGCTTTGAAAATTGGTAAATTAGTTGGGACTTGAATTTAAATAATAATTTGGTGGTGCTAAGACCACATGGATTCACTCGAAACTGGGGCTTCAATGACTGTGGTATGAGCTTTTTGAAACTTGGTAAATTGAATTGTGGGATCTTGCATGGATTCACTTGAAACTAGGGCTTCAATTATTGTTGTATGGGTGCTTTAAAACTTGGTAAATTGGTTGGGACTTGAGGCTAAATAATAATTTGGTGGCAACAAGACCACAAGACCAAAAACTTAACTTACTCCATGGAGCTGGAATTGTGACATCTTGAAATTTGGGCTTCGATGGTTGTGGTATGAGTGTTTTGAAACTTGGGAAAGGTGGGGACTTGAGGTTAAATAATAATTTGGTGGCGACAAGGCCACATGGTTTCACTCGAAACTCAGGCTTTGACTACTGTGGTATGAGTGCTTTGAAACTTGGTAAATTGAACCGTGGGCTCTTGATGGATTCACTCAAAACTTGAGCTTTGATGACTATGGTATGAGTTCTTAGAAACTTGGTAAATTGGTTAGGGTTGAGGTTAAATAATAATTTGGTGGCGACAAGACCATAAGACCAAAAATTTACTTACTGCATAGAGTTGGAATTGTGACGCCTGGAAACTTGGGCTTCGATGACTATGGTATGAGTGCTTTGAAACTTGGTAAATTGGTTGGGACTTGAGGTTAAATAATAATTTGGTGGCAACAAGACCACAAGACCAAAAAATTACTTACTGCATGGAGTTGGAATTGTGATGTCTCGAAACTCGGGCTTTGATGTCTCGAAACTTGGGCTTTGATGCCTTTGGTATGAGTGATTTGAAACTTGGTAAATTGGTTGCAACTTGAGGTTAAATAATAATTTGGTGGCAACAAGACCACATGGATTCACTAGAAACGCAGGATTCGATGATTGTGGTATGAGTGCTTTGAAACGTGGTAAATTGAATCGTGGGCTCTTGCATAAACTCACTCAAAACTCGAGCTTTGATGAATGTGGTATGAGTGCTTTAAAACTTGGTAAATTGGTTAAGGCTTGAGGTTAAATAATAATTTCGTGGCGACAAGACCAAAAAATTACTTATTGCTTAGAGTTGAAATTGTGATGTCTCAAAACTTAGGCTTCAATAACTATGGTATGAATGCTTTGAAACTTGGTAAATTAGTTAAGACTCGAGATTAAATAATAATTTGGTGGTGACAAGAACCAAGACCAAGACATTACTTATTGCACGGAGTTGGAATAGTGGCGTGGCTTGGATACAAAGGCTTTTTTTTTGTATTTGCTGCACTATTTTTTTAACATAAGGACCATGTTAACGTGAGGCTTACAAAAGACATTTAATTTAAAAGGTTTATATTAAAATGTATATGAATTAAAATAACATTCTTCTTACCTTTTTAAAATATGATTTAAAGCCTTTTAAATTATTTAAAATATGATTTAAAGCCTTTTAAATTATTTAAACTATATTATATGGCTTTGGAGAGTATAGAAGGTTATAAGCAATAAAAGTTTCCAAAATTTTGATCATAAAAAATCTTGACTCGGTGAAATGATTAAGGGTAAATTGTTGGATTTATCAGAATAAAATTTTGGAGTGAAGGGAGACGGATGAAGTTAACAAAAATCAGGGCTTTGGCAAAATATCAATAGATGAATAGCTTCTAAGAGTGTTATTTTTGAATTTTCTGATCAACCCACTATCAGAAACTAAAACTTTTGATAGGGAAAATTTTGGTATCAACACCCTTATTTTCTAGAAACTTAGCATTTAACATAGCCCGATAATTGTCGAGGGTTAGGTTTAGGGTTCTACATGTCCCAACTCTTTATTAGGGTTAGGGTTTTGGTATTTCTAGAATGTTTTGGAAGATCCACACATGGATATCTCCACATGTGTGAGAAATGAGAGTTGACATGGAATCCATTCACTACCATGGTGGTTAACTAGATAGGTCAACTTGCGGGGGGCATAACTTTTGCATAGAGATTTTGTTTGAAAAAGATAATGGAATATTGGAAAGGTATCATAGTGTAGAATCACGCAAATGGAAATTACACAAGAAATTAATTTTTTACGCGAGAAGACATAATTTGGACCCTCAAACAGGCCCCAGAATGCTTCAGACCTCAAATTTGCAAAATGAGACCTTTCCATAAAATGGGCTCTATAAGCCAATTCACCCAATCTTTTGACCCCAAAAGTTCTAACTTCCAAGTAGGTGACAAATTATATATTAATCCATTTCGGATCACACCTCCCCATTTTGGGAGTCTTTTGGTCCCCAAAATCTTTTATTGAATGAGGTGAGGAAATGTTTCCTCTACCTTCTCCTTGCAGTACCATTTATCCTTGACTTGAAGTTGTCGTCTTAACCCCACCTGCCAGAGTTCATACTGTCCCCACCTGGTAGTTCTGGACTTCTTCTACAAAATTTTTTCTTATGTTAACTTTTCCTGATCCTTTGGTACTAAGTCCTTGATAGAAGGTAAGACCTGCTCATATTTCCTTATCCAACATGGAAGGTTCATAAAGTTCCATATTTTCCACATTCACAAGAGAGTAAATGTGCATATAGGAATGATCTTTCACCTTCTCCAATGCCTCAAAAAGACCATACCTCAAATCCTTGATCTCCTTACCACCCCATAGTCGTTCCTTGTTTAGCTGTAACCATACTCTGTCTCCCACCTTGAATGTTTTCTCAACATCGTGTTGATAATGTATTTCCTTGTACTTTTCATGTGCTTTGGGCTCTAGTAAACATACATATGTAAGTTTTCAATATCTTCCATACATACCAAAGTTCCCTGTAACTTTAGATGTGTGTGCCTCTCTGATAAAATACAATATCTCGCCTTTAGGAGCACAGAGCTTGTCCACATTTAAAGAAACTCATTTTGGAGATAATAGTTAACATTGATGTCACCTTATTTTACATTGTCCATTGGTTGTAGCTTGGGTGGTTGGGAGGAATGAATGTTATCCTCCCCACTTAGGTTCAATTATTATACTGATATGACAGGTGAATTAGCTCTCTAACAAATGGTGAACCACCTTACAAAATTAAAACAAAATATTTTACATGAATTTGGCCTTGCTAAAATACCTCCTTGAAGTCCTTATCTTTTGTATACTATCATGGTTAAAAGGTTCCATGTGCATAAGAGTTCCACAGGGATGGATCATATGCAATTGCGTACATGACTATCATGGTTAAAAGGTTCCATGTGCATAAGAGTTCCACAGGGATGGATTGTATGCAATTGTGTACATGAAACCAACCAGAGCCCGTTGATTAGAAGCATTGCTGACATGAGGATGGCGATGGCGATGGCGATGGGCTGATAATTGAAGTGTGGAAAGCGCAATTAAAGGTTGGAGTAAGAATATGAAATAAAATAAAGGGAGCATTTTCGTAAGGGAAGGGACTTTCACATTGTTAGTTTTTCAACATTAAGCTAGCATTATTAGGATATTTAACTGAGAGAATAACAAGTACAACAATCAAACACAAGAGACAATGAACAAAGTGTGTTTCCTCGGGGAAACCATAAAGGAGAAAACCCCGCAACTTCCTCAGATATAGAATCAGCACCAAAATAGTAAAACCCCTAAAACAGTAAGTGATCTTCTGACAGTAGTAATCTTCTTCTTATCTAGCCCCAGTGTCTTCTTCCTCAACTATGCGCTAAACTTGAGTGTGGATGAGTTGTGTGATAAATAGAGACTCTAGTTCTCTATTTATACTAATCCCGACATGACTAAAACCCTACTAGGGCCGACCTCTACTAGGAGAGTCTAATAACCCTAGTGCCCCAGAACTGCGGGGACTTTAACCCTTAGACAATCGTAGGGTTACTCACTATGACTTGACATGACTTGTTTACATAATTGATCCTCCCGATCGGAACATCGGGGCATGACAATATGACTCAATTACATTATAGATACACCCCGGAATAAACATCGGGTTACAATACATAAGATACATAGATGAATACATTTTGAAGTTACAAATACATCAACACACATATCTCCATATCCTCCTTCTAGATAAAGGTATGCGAATTATTGCAATCACTATGATCAATTTTTATAAACTTGCAGGATAGATTCCTCATTAATTATTGAGCACCCACAAGTATTGCATAAGAAAAAGACAAAATGAAAGGGTGACTCGCGAGTGTCTGTAGTGAGGAGTCAAGAGTCGACTCACTTGGAAGTGTACTGCATTCATTATCAACCATACATTCCTCCATCAATCTGTCATGACTCGCAAATTATTGGTGGGTGCTGGCACTATTCGTGAAGATTGAAGTCAGCAGTCAATCAACCATTCACATGGGACAATTATTCGTGGGTGCTGGAATTATTGCATTCAGTTAATTTCCAGAAATGTTAAATCAAAGGGTGAGTGTCTGTAGTGAGGAGTCAGGAGTCGACTCGCTTGGAAGTGTACTGCATTCATTATCAACCATACATTCCTACATCAATCTGTCATGACTTGTGACTCCCAAATTATTGGTGGGTGCTGGCACTATTCACACATAGCTAACTATTCGTGAAGATTGAAGTCAGTTTGGAAAAAACAAATCTAAAAGTATCCATGAACTCAAAACCCATGATTCACTAATTAGGCGCTGGAGCCTGGAACCATCGTCGACTTGGAGACAATGAAGTCTTGACAAATGGATAAATCTTGTAGAAATATTTTATTCTTTTGTCAAGTAAAAATGAATCTAAAAGTATGGACGGCGTAGAATTCTTCCAATCGCTTAATGAATCTAAAAGTATGAATCTAAGATTTTAAAACCCTCTAAAATCTTAATGAAATGGGTAGTCAATCCAGCATTACTGAATATATTGTGTCTTGAGATTGAAGTCAGCAGTCAATCAATCATTCACATGGCCAGTGTTTGTAGTGAGGAAGTGTACATTCATTATCAAGCATACTTTAATAGAGTAAGCTAAACTTAAGAGGATTTGTAATTAAGTTACTTCGATAGAGAAAGCTAAAACTTTAGAGGATTTGTACTTAAGTTACTTCAATATAATAATTTATAATAAATATTCAGGATGCTAATCTATTTCTATAATTGAAATTGTAATTCTACCAATAAAATTACAATTCTAACAATTTTCTCATCCTTAAATTCCAAAAACATAAAAACAAATAATCTCAACCTCACTCCTCAATTAATTTGTCGCCAATGGCTAACCATTCACACATAGCTAACTACATTCCAATCTTTTTCTCATTGACGAAACCATAAAAGAAAAATTATTTCCAGCGTTATTTTGAACCACCCTACTTTTTTCTTCATCCGATAGCATGTAATGTAACCATGCAACATTATGGAATATCTCCTGTCTCGAGATTGAAGTCAACAGTACAAAAACCATTCATTTGTGAGTGTCTTTAGTAACCATAAAATATGGTTGGGAAAAGTGATCAAATTTGAAGGTGGGTCTTAATTTTAACTCGAAGGGAATTTATTATCAAGAGTAATATAAATAACTGTATTTAAATTAATAAGTCCGTTGTTGGGAGGAGTTATTGTTACCTTTTCTACTTACTTTTAATTCTTGTAAGTGATATGATGCTCTTATTGAGCCCTTATGTAATGATTGAGTGGATTATGTAAATGTGGCCATACATTGAATCTTCTAACTACCCAACCTATCACTTTATGCTTCTCTAAATGAAGCTATAAAAGAATTTGTCCACAAACCTTAAAATGACAGATTATGCTTTGAGTAAGGCTTGACAATGGAGGAAACTCCATTTTGAGGTGTCATGAGTAATGTTCGATGATAGTTTTATTAGTGAGGCTGAAGTGAAAAGGGTCCTTATCCCGTGGCATACATGGGTTGAGAGGAAAAATGTGAAGGGGAAGCGAGGCATCGCTTTAGTGAAGTAAAGGATGGGTGCTATGAAGTGGATGACGGGATTGGGTGCAGAATTTGGGTTTAGTTAGCAAAGTGATTGTTGGCTTAGGTTTATTGTTTCAACTATATCAATATAGATTTATTTTAAACTTGAATTTATTAAGCATTGAGATGGATTCAATTTCATTAGTTGTAAAAAAAATTATCTTAATTTTTTTTTCACATACAAGACATATTTACATGTAAAGAAATTGTGTGCTTAATAGATCTGAGATTACGATGGATCTATGTTGTTTTTATTTTTTTATTTTTATGAGATCACATGATTTTTTAATTTCTTTTTATTTTCAATAAGCTATGAGCCGACATGGGAATGTTACGTTACGTAATGTGACAAACATGACAACATCTCCCCCATACTAGGTTGTAAGCACCTCACTATTCTCGATGCAACAACCTATCACTTCATGGTTCATGGTTCTTCTTAACATATTGGTGTTTATTTACTTTTAAATAACAAGACTATAAATCTATTATTTGTCAAGGTGTTACCAAGTATTGATCAATCAACTTGATTCTTCATATATTTTGATTGAAACACAAGGAAATAAATATTCCCCTTACTTTTTTGAGTTTTGGGTCACTAATCCATTTTTTATGAACTTTGATGGAACTATTTAAGACATAATGATTCCCACATCTCTTTTAAACCACCAATCCCATTTTCATTCATGAAGGTGTAGCTAACTACACACCAATGTATCTCTTTTTTTTGTCTCATATACTTTGATAGAACGATAAAAGAGATAATGATTTCCGCCACTCCTTTGGATCATTAATCTCATACAAAAGTTGTTACCAAAATCCTACCATTCTACTACTTTTCTTCATAGATTCGTATAGAACCATAAAAGAAATAATGATCCTTGTCATTTTTTTGGATCACCAATCTCATTCAAGGTGGTGTTTCCAAGTTCCTACCAATATAACCCTTTTTTCATATACTTCAATGGAGACTCACATGGAACCATAAAAGAGATCACGATTCTCATCATTTTTTTGGACCACTAATCTCATTCAATCCCGGTGTTACCAAATACCTACCAATCCACCCCATTTCTTCATAGACTCTTGTGAAACCATAAGAGAGATAATGATTTCCAGTACTCTTTTGATCACCACTCCCATTTAAGGTGGTGTTGTCAAGTATCCAGCAATCTATCCCATTTCTTCATATACTTTCATGGAACCATAAAAGAGATCATGATTCCCACTAGGTCATGGTAATAAGACAGAATGGCTTGCTTCAATAATGCAAAAGAAATTCCAAAATGCACTTACCTATCCCATCCAATTAGACTAATTAGATTGTCATATTTTATTTCCAAGCTATTATCACCCATTTTTTACTATGGAAAATTGCCCTTGTTTTAAAATTAGTGAGATAGTGTTGTGATGTGGCATATTATTTTAGAAAATTATTTAACAATGCATGAACTTCTTGCTTTCTATTGAATTATGTTGGTGTATTTTTTTACAAAATGATTTAGTGATGTATAATTGTTTTTCTTTTTGTGTTGAGTTGATTGTGAAAGTAATGCACATATAAGGCATTAATTTATTTTTAATTTGTCAAAACGTGTCTAATTTGAAAGTTATGATATTGATGAACCTTAAGCATGAAATAAAAGCATTATTATTGGCTTGAACAGATTTCCTTAATTTGTGATAGTAAGTGGTAAAAGCATGAAACTTGGGATGAAGACTTTTGATTTCATGGTTCCACCCCCACCCCTCATGATTCTAGGAAATCCATGCAAGCCAATGATGAGAGTTTTATTTGGACAATAATGTTTGCAGAATGAGATGTTTACCACACATAAAACGTTGATATATGATCAATGGTTGTGCACTATAAATCACATAGGATAATTTTACATTCACCATTGTGACCAAACCCCAAATCAAGGAAGCAACCACTCAATGACCTATATATGAGAGGCTTATTCAGATTTATTCAAATCTATGCTTATATTTTGGAAATTTGTAGGTTTGCAAATGAAAATAACCCAAATAAAATAGCCCCCAAAAATGGCACATAGAGACATTGAATAATAACATTGCATAGTTTCTTTTCTAAGAGGAAAAATGTCAATAGAGCTTCGAGGATTGGAGTGAAGTTAGGGTTTTTCATAAGATCATCCTTATAGGGGAACCCATGGATTTCTTGGAAGAGAGTAATATATCCACCTCTATGGCTTCATCCAAAGAAGGTAATAAGGGGTTCCAACAAACTGATAAAATTCACTAGACGCAAGGGGGATCTCAAATCCATACCAACGACACAATTTCAAAGGAAAAATCAAAGATAAATCTTAAAATAGGATGCATAGAAAAGGCCATAGAGAATTTGTGCTATGAGTTCACCTCTAGTGGTATTGAGAATTATAGCTAGTTGATGAAGGATAATGCATCAATAGGTAAGTTTGCAGGCATTTGGGTCTCAAGAAAGCCCTTGGAATGGTGGGTCAACTCAAGATGGAAGTTAAAAAGAGAAGTGGAGTTAAAGTAGTTTCAAATGAATTATTCACTATAATCTTTAGCAATTGTGAAGAAAAGGAGAGGCTCTTAGGAAATGGACCCTATTTCTTCAACTTAGCTACTCTCCACTAAGACAAAGTGTAAAACTCTATATAGATGATGGTACAAAATATATTGATGTATGGTTCGCGGGGAATTTGAACTGCTTAAACATAAGTTCAAATATTGCATATTAGGTGAGTACATTAGCGAATTCAAAGCTAAGCCACATGATAGTCACACAAAAATTGTCAAGCAAGTACTTTGATACCTAAAAGGAATTCTTGATTATGGTATTGAATATATTAATCATTTAATTGTTAAGTTAATAAGTTATTTAAGAATTTGACTACAAAGGTAAAAGGTTGCTCAGTGGAAGAAGATAACAATGACTCCTCTAACAAAGTTGTATTAATACATCATATTATATTATGGTTTAAATGACACCTCTTTATTATACCTGCCGCAACAGGTTATATTGTAATCGCAACAACGTTGACTATGTATTAAATAATATTGACCAAAAATTTCTCAAATTTGTCTTATATAAACTTTATAAAAATAAATTTACATTTTTTATAGTATAATTTAATTATAATTATTTTCTATCTATTCCCTTATAAAACATGGGTTCTTATTTCATAATGATTATTTGCAATCACCTCACATTTACTACACGTGTATTCACTTATAAAATATGGATTTGCTTATAAAACATGGGTTCTTATTTAGTAATGAATATAAACCAGTCACTAATTAAAACATGGACCTGCTTATAAAACGGGTTAATGAATATAAACCAATCACTAATTAGTATTCGCAATCACCTCACATTTACTACACACATGGATTTGATATGATTTGGATATTGCATTTCATAAGGAGTTCTGGATTTAAATGGATAAAAAAAATATTTTATTTTAAGTATTTTATTTTCACATTTACTATTTACTATATACGTGGATTTGATATGATTTGGATATTACATTTTATGAGGAGTCATGGTTTGATATGATTTGGATATTTCATTTCATGAGGAGTCCTGAATTTAAATGAATACAATAAATATTTTATTTTAAGCATTTTAAAATAAGGTTTGCTTTAATTGTTTTCTAGCTATTAACTTTTAATATATTTATTGAGAATTTGAGATACTATTTTGGAATTATCAATATTCTCACCATCCAGTCACGACTATTCCCGCTCGCATGTCACGGCTATTCTAGAACTATTCACGCTCGCATGTCACGACTATTCTAGAATTATCCATCAAGTGGAAGGGGCATATGGACTTTCATGGAGACTCGCATGGCATGGTTGAAAGATCATCAATCTTCACGCTGATTAATCTTCACCTTTATCATCAATCTTCACGCTGATTAATCTTCACCTTTATCATCAATCTTCACGCTGATTACCATCAATCTTCACGCTGATTAATTTTCACCTTTATCATCACTTCTGTCACTATTTTAGAATTATCAATCTTCTCAACATCGAGTGGAGGGGCATAAATTTTTCTCATTCTGAAATTCAACCACTAACAACGAGCCCGACAGTAATCATAACTTGCTGCACGCTCATTCATTTTCAGTAATCATAACTTGCTGCACGTTCATTAATTTTCAACTTTATCATCAATTCTGTCACTATTTTAGAATTATCAATCTTTTCACCGTCGAGTGGAAGAGGCATTGATTTTTCTCAGTTTGAAATTCAACCACTAACAATGAGCCCGACAATAATCATAACTTGCTGCACGCTCATTAATTTTCGCCTTTATCATCAGGCCTGTCACTATTCTAGAATTATCAATCTTCTCACCATCGAGTGGAAGGGGCATAGATTTTTCTGGAAGCGAGAGCGACAACTATTCAGGAATTATTGATCTTTTAACCATCAAGTGGAAGGGACCTATAGACTTTCATGGAGACTCGCATGGTAGGGTTGAAACTAGGGGCCTATAAACAGTCATGGAGATTCAGTCCTATCGCTATTTTGGACCACCTATCATCAGTCCTGTTAAGATTGCCACTGTGTCAAGAAAGAATGACTTGCTTCAACAATGTAAAATAAATAAATTCACGATGCACTTGCCCGTCTCACCCATATTTATTTCCATGCTAAATTTGCCATATTTATTTCCATGCTAAATTTCCTTTTGCTTTGCATATTATTTTAAAAAGTTATTTAGCCTTATATGGATTTCTTTTATTAATTTTGTTGGCATATTGTTAGTGATGCATATACTCAGCTTAAATTCATAAGCATTTTTATTTAGAAATTTAGGTTGAACTTTAAACATAAGATAAAGGTAGATGGTCCAAAATTATGATAAGAATGTAGGAAATCTAATTTTTAGGGTTTTAGGGTTAGGTATATTATCTATTATTACTGGTATTTAATAAAGACTTCATGAGTTTAAGAGACAACTTGGGAGTATCATATATGATTGTGTTAACACAAAATATTGTCTACATAGTTCTTTATGGTCCAACCATAATTATACATCATAATCCTACCATTATTCTATTCATTTTGATCTTCACAACTAAATTCCACCCAAATTGGTCCAAAACATCATTATTACGCTCCTCAGAAATAAAATGAATAAGGGCATTTATTGCAACATAACCTCATTCTCTAAAAAAAGGACAAAAAAACCCTAAAATGAGAATGGGAAAAAAACTATGGACAAATACCATGCATTATGAAAAACCATAGACCAATACCATGGGCAAGAAAATCTTGGATCATCATATAAATACATTGTAAAGGTCTCCCTAGAAACACTTTTTACTTTTGAACTTTTTGTCAATCATATTTTTGTCACACCTTTTGCATTGTTTACCTTTTGTCACATCTTTCCAGATTGCATGTTGGGTTTACTCCATACACCCCTTGATCCATATTTCGGTTGACAACCATTGGTGGAGAAAATCGTAGAACCGTCGAAGCAGTTGGACCACATCCTCAAACGGTTATAGTGGCCCATTTTATAAAGGTATGTTGCATTTGTTTCATTAAAATTAGAAAATCTAAAAATAATGGTTTTGCTTATTGTTTAAGACAAGGTTGAGAGCTTTTCCCTTACACCATGAACTCTACCTTTAGATCCCTTTGATCTAAGGTAGGTGGTTTTGCACATAGCTGGAGAGAAATCTCCACTACATATTGTATTCATATGTGTATTGTCCTTCATGAAAAATGGAATCTCATACTTATATTTATGCAGTTGATTCTCCTAGTGGTATCTGAGCACTATAGTTCTTAGGGAAAGTAGAGAATTGCTAAGTAGACTCCCTTTAGTATGCTCCCTAGCATCTTCTTTACATTTCTTTGCCAAGTGCTTCACTTGAACCTTGAGAGTTGCACTAAGTATTATTCTCTATGTTTTTTAGCTCTGCATGCATACATGCGAACCCTAATTTGTATTCTCTTTAATTCATGTTCCCTCTCATTTTGAGATTATCTTTGTTTTTTTTTCTTCGCAACCTCACCTCTATTATCTCCACAGTGCCCACATGCCCACCACTATTTACCATGCTTTCACTATCTTTTTCAAATGGGACATTCCTCAAAGTACCGATAATATAAATTTTTCCATGCCATGGGATGCCACAACCTCCATTTCTACTCCTTTTCCCAAATCTCTCATAATCCATTCATCTTGAATTTGGGATTGCTCTTTCTCAACCCCAAATGCAACATGGGTTTCATCTAAAGTACTTTGCAATGTTTGTTAAACATCTACAACCTTGTCACCTCCATCGATAGCTCACTGAATGTTTTTAAATGTCTCATGTTGAATTTTCACATGCGCTAGAACAAATTTCAATCCATTGACATGAGGTTTACATGGCACCCTCATCATCTGAGAATCACAATCATTGTACCCATTTTTCCATTCAATTCGTTGTACTGTGATATCTAGATTACTATACTGCTCACTCCTTTTTAAGACAAGTTAGCTTCCACAACTCGCTCTTAAAACCCTAATTTGTGTTGGTTGTAAAACCCTAGTCAACATATAATATCCGCGACCTATTGTCATAGTATAGTATTGACATGCATGGGGGATAACAGAGTGGGATTAATGAGTTTTAGAGTTAAGTGGTGAAGTGTCCAAGAAATAAATGAACAAAGAAAACAAAACATATCTTTATTTGGAAATAGTGAAAGGGAGTTTCTTGCTTCATTTCAAGCTTCCTAAGAATGAGGATATCTATGAGGTGAAGACAAGGATGGATAAGATTTTGATGAACCTTATTATCCCCAAGATTCCTTGCCGCAATCCCCGTATCAAGTCTTCACTCACAATATATTGTTGAATCAAACCTAGTATTATCAAGTCACATGATGAAAACGAGGTAACAAATGACACAGAACCGGATGAGAGTACTGAGGGTGTTGGATGGTTCAGATGGTAGAAGAAGGAACTGTACATGGTACATCTCCTGTATATATATATATATATATATATATATATATATAGACTAAAAAGGAGTAATATTAAACAGACTGTGCACAACCATTCATTAAAGAAAACAACATATGTAGAGTTCTTGCTTATCAGAGAAAAAACAGACAAAACTAGGCTGGAGGTTAGACCTTAAAATGCCACAAAGAGTTCTTACATTACGATTAATTACAAAAATAGTATATACTTGAATGTACTACTGGTTAAGTAATATGCAAAAAAACATAAACTATTTATCAAACACATTAAGGGTTGCCTGGATGCCCCACGGGCTGAGTGACAGATTCGTCCTCCATGTGTTGAACTACTCCTGGAAGGTTTTCATGATCTTGGCTTCCCTGATTCATTTGCACTAGGTGTTGAAGATCCTGCTGAATGCAGTCGAATTTCCCCATGATTTCCTTCAAATTCATTTCATTATCATCTATCCTAGCATCATGATTGCTAATCTGGTAAGAAGTATATCCAACCACATCAACAAGCTTTTTTACCTCTTTGGTTGTCTCCCTGCTGTCCATGATTCCTATAGCCACCATTTCATATAAACGCCGAAGGTTTGCCTTCAAGTCTGCGAGGCTTGCATTTTCCCCTGTGCGGTCCATTCCCTAGTCTTGACTGGAACTGTAACTAGTAAGATTTAAACTTGAAAGATCTTGAGAAATCAAAAACCTGCCCATTGCAAAAAATGCTATCTTTGGAGGGGAAAATGTTGTAAACAGAACTGAGAATAAAAATTTCTTGCTATAAGGGGTCATAATCCTTTCTACTGCAACAAGAGAGCATTCCTATCATGCCTTCCTTCCAACCAAAGCAATTACAACCAAGAGTCAGAATATTACCTTCAGAAAGAGGTTGTCTGGAGAGAATTTCACTGGTCGTAGGGCCTGAGGCTGAGCGCCACGACGGACCAACAGCACTGCGCAATGAGCAAAGATAGTTCAGGAATACAGCAAGCGCAAGTCTCTCCTTAACAAAACTCCTTATCAGAGGCAAGGAATCCCATGGGATCCCCTAAGCAAAGCCTTCATCAAATACAAAAATAATAGCAAGCAAAGCTTCTTCCGAACAAACAGCTTGAGGTTGAATGAGGTTGTGGCTATCAAAAGGAGCGGAAGGGAAGATGAAGCTTCAAGATGAAGCCATGGTACATAGCGGGAGAAGACTTGGAGCGTGCCTTTTGAACGGGAATTTAATCATGAGAGGATGGCGCATTAAAGTAGGAGGCTTTGTAGAAGGGGTGGAGAAGGGTGGAGGCTACACATCACCGTGGGAAGGAACGGAGAAAAAACCATAATCCATAGTGTTTATCATGATGAAACTTAGGATAGGGTGGGTTCTTAAGAGGGGGTTAAACATTTGAAACATTAGGGAATGGGTTTGAGTCCTATGTCTAGGCCATTGATGCAAATATGACCTTGGGGAAGGGAGGCCCCTGAATTGGCCAAAGCGTCTGTGGGAGCATTATTTGCTCAGAGAATATGGAAAAAATCAATTTTATTCAAGAGGAGGGGAGTGATTCTGTCATACAACCTTCTACACTTGATGGATCCTGAGGTGTATCCATTAATCATTTTGTATATGACTTGCCTCGAGTCTCCAAAGACTGCTCTCCTGGATGTAGTTGTCATGACTAAAAGTTCTAACCCCTGCAAGAGAGCCATCCACTCAGCTTCGTTATTCATATTGTGACCCAGTCCCCAAGCAAAAAAAAAATTCGTTTTTCCTCCAGGATCCAGTAAGATCCCCCCGCACCTACCACCCCTCATTTCCTGTATATTAGAGTCATTGTAATTCTAGTTTTTTCCTTGCTCACATAAACAATTTGAGCATCATGATGTGCAGCTTCATATTTTTCCCATTAGATGTAGATATGCAAATTTTGAAGACTTTGTAACTGTTCAATATGGATAGAAAAATATGTTCCAAACAAACAAAGAATTACTCATCACATTTGGCTTTTCACGTGTAGATTATTCCTATAATGTGTCCTTTCCTCTAGTGTTCATGCTTGCTAATTAAAAATTTAAATATCCACATTTTCTTCTACATTGGTGGACCTCCATTCCAATCCTTGCATTTGTGATGGCATGTAATGTCCCTTTTTAATATTTTTTATTAAATGGCAAATTTTTCATTTTTCCCCCAATTTTGACCCTTGACTAGTTTTGATGTCTAGGTCTCCAAATTGGCCCAAATGATCCCAAATATTATCAGAAGGTGTATGAATGATATTAATACTTGAATATGATGTTCAGGGATTATTTATGACCCTCCAATTACTTCTGCATACTTTTTTAATATTCTGGTCAAAGTAGGAGTCTTTATTAGCAAATTGGGGTTCCAATTCCCCTTGGGTAAATGCTGGAGATGGCTTCTCAAATGCTCCAAAACCCACTTGAATTTATGAAAAAATGTATAGTATGTTTAAGGGGAATTGTTGAGGTCTTATATGCATCATTATTCAGTTTATACAGGCTTTTATGACCCTCTCCCAAACAACTACAAAATCACTAATTCGACCCTTGGGGAAAAGGCACCAAATCTTCTCCAAATGCAATTAAACTGAGAAAAATGGCTTTAAATGCTTTAGTGCTGAACATGAAACTTGTAATAAACATAAATTACAGTCCATTCATCATAAATATATCAGATATCCATTCTTCCATTCAAAATAATAAGCATTACCATGGCATACATCAATATAGTGGGGAAATGGTCACTGTTTTCTCATTAATAGTCATTTCGACATACAACTCTTTGGTATTTTGAATTGAGACTTTATGTGAATGAATAAAATATCATATTGAACTTATTAAAATCAGAAATATACCAGTATAATCTCTCTCAAAGAGTACAATAGCTCACCCAAAGCGCAATCCCTCCATGAGCAAGAATATGCAATAAAAACTGGAAATGGTTGAGAGAAAGTGTTGCAATAGAAGGAAACATGAGATATCCTGTAGATTAAAACTACAAGTACAACTCCATTAAATCACCATGAAAGAACTGAGTGGCCTCTCCAAACACCAACTTGGATGGGAATCTTTCACCCTCGAAATTGGCTAAGGCAAGAACTAGTCATCCACTAGATCTCTCAATTCACAAATGAAAATTTCTCAAATGATAAAAATCCCATCTCTTGGTTCATACCTATATTTTATAAACATCCTTAGCCTTCTAAGGTTACCAATCCATCCACAAAATCAATCCAATTCGAATTAGGGTATGTGCTCCAAATTTGCCATGTGTCCTACCTTTCCTAGCTTTCCATCTTTCCCAAATTTGAGTAGGATCCCATTGAGCTTCCCCAACTCACATGAGCGCCCTCTTGGATGCTCTATTTCAACCCAAAATGTCATATATTTCATATTCCAGCCTTGAGATCTGATTTTTGTCATAGTTGTTATAGCATATTTTACCACACTTGGTGAATCACACTTGTATGGCCTTCCCCTGTCCCTCTGCAAACTCTTTGGACCCCACGGACCTTTTTTATACCTTTGATATTTCCTTGATAATCCCTAAAAACATGATTACATTGCTATACATGACTTTTAAACCCTTTCTCGCATATATACGCGTGTTTGACCCCTAAAACCGCATACATCGGGATGTCTGCAAAAGGCCAAATTCTTTTCGAGTTTTCCTTGACATGGATCTGACTCACTTGTCTCCTAGCCTTCCATATGCCTTGAGATCGCTTGGATTCGACCCTTCATTTCCCCATTGAAGAGCTATATAAGGAACCCTTTGGATACATTAAAGAATATGTGAGAATTGAGAGCAAATAAACTATAGTCCATTGTTGCCGGAACTTGTGCTTGAGTCTGCATCCCTTTGTCCCTTGGAGCACTTAGGTGTTATTCCCAAGCTTGCCTTTTGCTTGTGAGATTTCTATCGAGAGATGGAGGACTGAGGTGGTGGAGGACCAAGTGGGGGTTTCAGTTTCTTCGATTCACATACGTGCCGACAGAGGTTGTATTCATTGTAATCTCTGATTTTATATGAATAGAAATATCTTTTCCTGTCCAATAATGTATGTTTGAATGAATATTTTATCCATGGATGATTTCAAATGCTTACACGTTATTGATTATATATGATAGAGTAGATCTAAAACCAATATATCTAGTATGCTTGTCTTGTTTACTGATTGTTGAGGAAGTAATTTATCAATTCAAGTTGAATTTTGAAAGCTCAACGGGGATCTACTTCAACCGTCCGGAATAAGGTACGAGTTTTGATCCTTTAGTGTTAGATATTTGATTTCTCTTGCATATTGGAAAGGATTGGTTTCTAGAGTCAATCTGTCTGTTGTGGTACCCCAAGCTATAGGAATTTCTCTCCGTAACAGAATTGGCGACTCCACTGGGGATGTTCCTTGTTTTTATTTGGGGTTTGGGGGCACAATGTGCTTGATATTATTGACTTGCTCTTTGTTTCTCCTTGTTTCTATGTTGCATTTTATAGTATGTTCATCCATTGACACTCCCCTTTATTGGTTTGACCCTTGGCCTGCTTTTTACCACTACCTTCTCTGTATACGCAGGTTTTTGGCCAAAAGTCGTGTACATACGTGGATTTTTGGCCAAAAATCGTGTATACACGCATGTTTTTGTCCAAAATCCGCATATACATGCAGCTTTTTGGCTAAAAGTCACGTATATATGTAGTTGTTCATTAAATAGTCACGTACATCCTCCCTTTTGGTGAGTTTGATGATTGTGGGAAGTTGTTGGGTGGGTTGTGAGTGTGGTTGGGTCTTCCTTGGGTCTGATGTTGTCCGTTGGATGCTTCTTTTGTGACCAGAGACCAATTTTTCATTGATTTTTCTTTGAAAGTAGTTTTAGTCATTTATCCTTTTTGTTTTTCCATTAGTGCATTGCTCTTTTTTTGGTCTTGGTGTCTTGTTGGGCTTGTGTTTTATACTTGCTGCAGAGACTGAGAGTTTTAGATGACTTTTATCGCATTTTTCATTCTTTTATATTGAAAAATACAAGGTATTTGCATTTTTTGCATATGGATTTGAGGAGGTACTTGCATTGGATTGCTTGGATGAGAGTTTGATTTAGGCTTTCATATAGGAAGTATTGCATTGACATCGAAGGAATGATTTTTTATGCATCTCTTGTAGTGGCATACCCTGTTTTTCATTTGACAAAGATTGCACTTAGCATTGTTTGTTATGGTGTGCATATTTATTTCACTGCTGAGTCATAATGTCATTAGTTGCACGGCCATTTCCCTTTGAGTAATTACAGCCAATTAAAATCAACGCATAATAAAATGAATTACACTTTTTTCTTTTATAGGGTGCACCAATAAGACTAGGTTTTAGGGTCTTGGAATAGTTCATTGTGAGTAAATTCTCCAAGACCACTGAACGAAACATGTATGTGTTTGTCCAGGTGAGAGTGTGAAATTCCTTAGTATAATTAGTGTTTCTCAGGATCCTCCTCTTACAAGGGAGTTAAGCACGAGGCAGTGTGAGCGGTTATGATTAGGATGACCCCTGGTTGTAACTGAGTAGCACCGAAGATATTTCCAGGATTGTATTCGTATCTGGGGTCTCTTTCGAGAGTTTCAGGCTTTGCTACCCTGCCCATACGGTCGATCCTGCCTGCGACTATCCGCCTGAGCATTGGTTATATTGGGGTGACCTTAGTTTCCTTACCTAGGTTATCACAAGGGGTACTTGCAGAGGTTATTCTGTAGGTGTCCTGACCAGGTAGAGGTCGGACAGCATAGTCACTTTATGCGTTGAAGCTGAGGGCCACTATAATTGGTTACGTACCTCCGTTTGTAGTGTATGGGAGTTTCAAGCCTCTCCTAGGTGAGACATACCTGCTACATTTGGGAGCTCACATATCCTCCCCTTGGTTTGCTTATATTTTGGCTGTATATTTTCTTAGGAGTGTGCTCTTTGTGTGCTAGTTGGCCTTTGGGATCACTATTACTTGAGTATATTTATGCTCTCTTGAGTTTGGGTCCTTTTATTTTCGGCATGCCTAGTATCTTATCACCCATCCTTGATCTTAGTACGGACCCTGGTGTTAGACTTGGGGTCATCACAGCCCCTTACCGTGCTCATAGATTTGGGAATGATTATATTCCATCCTCTACTCCATTTGTGGAGGATTTTCATTCCTTTGGCTCGGTCTTTACACTGGTGGTCACCCTCATGGTGGTGGTAGTGGATGCGTGAATGTTGGGTCTACACCTTACTTTCCTTTTTATGTCCCATCGTTCACCACATTGTTTCCTTTGGGTGCATTTGTCATGATCATTACTCCCTATATCATATAGTTTGGATTCTTTATTGACTATTTTGGGTTGTTTTGGACTAATATGGTTGTCATGTAGGGTCTAGTTTTGTACACTCTCTCCGATGTTTTGACCCGTTCATTCCTATCACAGGTATGATGTTTAAACTGGCATATAGGTTAGATTTCACCTCCATTTTCATTTTGCATGACCTTATGACCATTTCATTATAACCGTAGGTACGAACCCATTCTATCCTGTCACGAAACCTTCTTGTTGTTTTAGAAGTGACATGGTGTGAATGGTAGAGCTTTCCTATACATGGGTGTCCTAGTTAGCTCCCCTTTCCATTTGGTACCCATGTTATGAGTCCTCTCTTAGGTCCGGGAGTCCTTTGTATAGTATCGCCATGACATTTCGCAAGAGCCTCAAACTCCTCTTGATCTTTTGCTGGCCTGTTTCCCTAGGACTCCCTTATGTTAAGTTGTAATTGCATTATCATGAGATTTGCCTGCCTCATTGAGCCTTATGTCAGTTTCCCTGACTTTGAGTATCAGCCATATATCCCGAGCTTGTCTCATGTCTAGCCACACAGAGCCATTTTATATATCCTTTGCAGCTTGATTTCCTATTTTTACCAGGAGGGGACTTTCCCCCGAGTGTCGCTATCCTACATATGTGTCCTTGCATTGAGCATAGGCATGTTCCACTGCTTGAAACTAGTTTGTTTTCCCATTTGACACTCATCTCTTACTAGTCTGTAACTTTAAAGAAATTTTATTCTGTTTCAATCTTTTCAAATATTTGAAAAAGTCCAAAAAAATTAAAAAACCAAAAAGCCGGACAAGAAAAGATGTTATCTTTGGCAGCAGTCGAGTCGTGTCGCCTTCGAACAGAGCACTATATATCACATCCATTGGTTGGGTAATAGTTTGACTTTAGGAGCTGTACTCGTTTCTCTGAGTTTATCTCCACTGACTAGTTAAGCTTCCAATCCCTATGGAGCCTCTGTCGATGCCTCCTGTGTCGCAGAGATGTCCCCGTTTTGCATATCGAGTCTATGCTACCTACATTCAGTCACCATTCACCTTTATGCTCTTGTTCGAAAGAAGTTGAAACTTGAGTCAACCATTCCTCAGTTATATTGACTTTGCATGTCGACGATTCCCGGAGGAGTGACTGGTTCGTGCACCTTATGATCGAGTCCTTCCACATTATATAGCTTTGCTGAGTACCTCATGTTGGATGATGGGGGATGCCTTAATGACCTCCTTCCAATGGATTTCATCCCATCGACTTCAGATCATTTATTCTGGGATTGGAATCTAGAGTAATTTTTTAGTGCCTTGAGACTTGCAGTCATCATTGGCAGGTTCTCTCGCCATCGATAGTTTTTTGGGAATACATCAATGTCCCCTGATCGATGGATCCTATCAAGTGTTCGACCTCAACACATTTATTCACACTTTTTAGTTTGTACTCTAGTACCTTGATTCCCATTATCATTATCGGTGGGTGATCTCGCGTCTATTAATGGTATACATCAATGACTGATAATCAAAAGATGGACTACTATGTTCGACCTCGACACCTCTATTCACATAGTAGGACTTGTACTTGTAGCGGTTTGTGTAGAAGACCTTCCAGATTGGTGGCATCTCTTATATGCTATTGTTATACCAAAATCCTGTCACCGTCATGTGATAAGACATTTGACATACCTACTTGCCCTGAATCCCAGCTTCTGGAGTGGAAACTAAATGGTTTTTCATCAATATGTCATACAAATTCCTAGCACCGCGCATGCCCCTTTATCCAAGAGTGGTACCCCTGCTCGTACTGCCTTTCATAGGTTGTCCACAAGCGGTGCCACCACCCATTTCCCTTGGTCCATAGGCGGTTATTACCAGAACCGCTCTGTCATAGAAGGAGAAGCGCGGTACCCTAGGTAAAAAAGGAAAAAGAGAAGTTTCTTGAGGCTTCTAGATGATAAGCCTCGTGTACTGCCTTATCCCTACTGTTGTGGGTTGGTTGAGCTCGAGATCCCTCATCCTAGGATCTTAGAGGCCACCTCACCCACTAATTTCTCAACCATCTCTCTCCATTAAATCCCTATAAATATGAGCTCATAGCCATGGTTGAGGGGAGAAGATTGAAGATATTGTTATGCTGTTGGATTGATTCTTGGCCCAAGATCATTTGGAGAGAGCATAGAGAGCTAGAGTTGGAGATTTTGGGGATGAAGAGCCGGTTTCATGGAGATGCATGTCAACACTAAGGCTTGGTTGTAAACTTCTTCATATTTCTAATTCAAGTTGATTTCTATCCCACATATGATGTTGTTGTTGTGATTTCGCATATATATGTTGCTAGATTCCTTAGTCACTAGCATAGATTAGTAGAGCATATTCTGGTTGCTTTGATTTGTTTCGTGTTGAGCTTTTTTGTAGGTACAGAGGTGAACTGTCAAAGACTTGTATTCCAGATATCTACAATGTCTAGGGAGAGTCTTCAACCTCTGTCCTCTATTTTTTATGGATCTGAACCATTTAGACCAGTGGAACACCTTGCTGTCCGCAGGAGGTGAAATATTCCAGTTAACAAATCTGGTGACTCCGCTGGGGAATTAGTGTATCAGTTGTTTTTATCTTCCTCAGTTTGCAACTCTTGTCCAAATCCAGGCTCCATTTTCTTCAACTTTTTTCATTCATATTTGCTTTCTGACTTGCATTATTTGGGTTTGAAATTTCCAGATCTATTTAGATCTGAGTCATTTCACTCTTTTATGCTCTATTTCCATACTCAATTCAACAGTATTTTCCTTGATCTAGCCTTTTTATGACTTGATCTATCATTCTCTTTGTGTTTGGATTTTTTACAGGGAACCACACATGTTCTGTTGGCAAGGAGCGGTGCCACCACCTGAATCTAGTGAGCAAGGAGTGGTTCTGCCTCAAAACCGCCTGTCAGCAGCTTCATCTGCGCAGTGCTACGTAGGCCGTGTTCCAGACTTTGAATTTTGATTTTTGTGTGTTTTTGGCTTACTTTTTGATGAAAATGAAGTGTAATTTAAAAAAAAATGCTCCCTCATGGCCAAGAGGGGCCATGGATTGCATATTCTGCAGTCGCTTTGAGTGTTATAATCCCTTTGCATTCAAAGAGAGTTTATGTTTCTTGCATTGGAGTTTACATTCTTTTCTTTGCTTGAAACCTCTTGCCCCTCTCTATAGATATCATTCGTTGGAATTGGAAATATACATTTCATTTTCATGTGTAGGTTTTTGTTTGTTTTGGACTCAGAATGCGTAAGTGATCCATGTTGTTTTGAGTATTTCTTTTCTTGGGTGATTCTTGTTTCGTTTTGCATGCTGATTTTTTCAATGCTTGGTAGAAAAGATTGGTTCTTCGTTTCCTTGTCTGTTTCAAAGAGAAGTTTTAATTTTCTGTCTCTTTTGATTTATTCACAAGTTTGTTGAACATTTTTGTTCTTGTTTTGTGCATGATTGTTTGAAATTCTAGATCTTACTTTCATTGAGAAGAAATATATGTTTTCAACTTTGCATGCATTAGAGTTAGATTTGTTTGGAATCGTTAGTGAAATAATCTTTCCATTGAGTTTTTATGCATCTTTTTCAAGCATGAGAAGATAGGAAACATTTTGATTTATGTTATATGTTCTCTAGATCTCTTTCTTATTTGCTTTGAAGATTGTTTGGGGTGCATTGATATTTCATTTTTTGTTTGAAAAGATAGAATTGCATTTGCATTTGGGTGTGCATTTTTTGGAACAAAAGTAAATCTCTTTCCCCCTCTTAGGTAGAATTTCATTGAAGAGGAAAACTTGCATTGTCATATAGATCAGTGTGCATCTTCTTTATTTCAAGTTTTCACTCCATGGTTCTACCTAAACGCACAAGATAAAATTAACGGTAGTACTAGGTTAAAACTTTTAGCAATTTGAGTGATAAGTTAGAGACGTGTTCGGGCATCGTTAAACGTAGGAGCTGTCGTTATTTGTCAGCATTACATTCCGGGACTTGTGCGGTTCTTCCACGTACCGTTGGTATATCGAACGACCTTTCACGTACCCTTGAGGTATATAGAAAGGTACTTCACGTACTCGATTGTATATCGGAAGGTCCCTTGTGTACGGTTATGCATTAGATAGCACTACTACCGATTTGAGCTCCCTCGTACCTTGCATATATCGGGAGACCCTTTTAGGAATCCTCAAACCATCTAAGTTATCCTTTTGGCCTGTCCTATGAGGTTCCTGATTCTTATCCACTCCTTTCACATGTTTTCTTGTTGCTTTTAGTTTGAGTAGTACTTGCTTGTGCGTGGTAGTTAGGGGGTTATTAGAGAGTTTAGAGATGGCATCCTCATTTGGGACTACCACTCAATAGGTCCCTTTCCAAGGCGTACCTTTTGTATTCCCTCCAAGTGAAGGTATTGGTCCTCCCTTTATTGCCACTCTAAATCTTCCTGGATTAACTATAGGATTACCGGTCTGGCTATTTAATCCAGTAATTCCTGTTACACCTAATGTATCAAATGTCACCTCTCCTCTGGGAGAGGATCGACCTCAACCTAATCCTGCTCCTTCTTCGCTAGTTGTTGTTTCACCCCTTTCTTCTTCTTTGCTTGACCAAAGCTCTATGGTTAGTATTCATGTGGATAAGAAGAAGAAGAAAGGGAAGACTAAAAAGAAGAAGGATAAGAAAGAGAAAAAGTAGCAACCATCTGCCCTTGATGGTGCTTGTTCTAAGAGAACACTTGGAAAACCCAAGTTCCCTTGTAAGCTTTGCAAGGGGGACCACCTTCTTAAGGAGTGTCCCGGTCTCTCCCGTGTACAAGAAGAGTGGTCTAAAAGATCCAAACCGTCTGTGTCATCAACCTCTGATCATCATGTTGACAATACTCCCTCAACTAGTGACCCTTTGGTAAAAGGTCGTAAGGGTAAAGTCTTGTATCCTTGTTTGATATGCAAGGCTATGCATCATACTTTTCTTTGTCCAAGCATGGATGAAGCTTTACGTTGGTTGGAAAATATTACTGATCATCAACAGGTGATTCCAACAAGTGATAGTAAGTTATCCCTCGATCCCCCACTGGTTGACCAAGTGGTCAATTCAGATTTATCTGTGGTTGATACCACTCTTCCTTCGGAGAGTGAAGTTAAAGTGGTCGATTCGATGTCATTTCCACCTAATCCCGCTCTTTCATTAGAGAGTGTTAAGACTGAAGTAGTCTCTTTGACCAAATCTTCGTCTTGTTCTTCTCTTTTAGTAGAGAATGAACCAAAACCTGCCGAAGTTTTTATGCTTCGTTCTGATTGTTCTCGACAAGGGGAAATTTTGTCTGTTTCGACAGAACCCTCTTCAAGTGCTGAGGTTATTTCCTTTGACTAGAGTAACCTAACAAAGTCTCGTCTTCATTCGAGTATTCATTTCCAAATAGTTGTGAATTTTACTGCTAGGCGGATACTTCACACTATTGTTGACGAAGGGGCTTCTGTTAGTATTATATCCTCAACTGCTTGGCAAGCTTTAGGTTCTTCTCATCTTCTGCCAGCCACCGATCAGATATTGGCTTTTAATCGTAGGCCTACTGCACCTTTAGGGACCCTTCCTTGTTTGCCTATTACATTAGGAGGGAAAACTGTTTGTATTGATGTTATGGTGGTCCAAGGTCCTTTATATTTCAATCTACTCCTTGGACATGATTATGTTTATGCCATGAAGGCTGTTGTGTCCACTCTCTTTCGAGTTATGCATTTTACCCATGATGGGAAGATTGTGACCATTGATAAGCTTTCGTTTGTTACACCAAATCATTGCATTACTCCTAGTAATTAGACTGCCTTGAATGTGTTGCATGTTCTTGTGGCTCTTTCCCCTCCTAGTTAGTTTCTTCCCATCATAGGTAAAATGGGGGGCATGGCTCTAGTATATGGACATCATAATGGAGCTAAGCGGCTAGCTTTTATGAAATGGGGGCAACCTACCAACCTTTGGATATCATGTTGGGTAGGAACAGTTTGTAGAGCATAGTTTATGCTTTTGGTTTCAAGCTCATTAAAAAATAAAACCACTCCTTAAGCATAGTTTACGCTTTTGGTTTCAAGCTTGCATAAAAATGAAACCATGTCTAGAGCATAGTTTACTTTTGGTTTCAAGCTCGTTGAAAAATAAAACCACTCCTTAAGCATAGTTTACGCTTTTGGTTTCAAGCTTGCATAAAAATGAAACCATGTTTTGAGCAAAGTTCCCATTCTATGTCAAGCTCATTAAAAAATGAAATAGCACCCGACCATCATGTTAGGTTCTGACCATCATGTCAGTTTTCCTTAAGAATATTTTATGCTTTTGGTTTCAAGCTTGCATAAAAATGAAACCATGTCTAGAGCATAGTTTACGCTTTTGCTTTCAAGCTCGTTAAAAAATAAAACCATTCCTTAAGCATAGTTTACGCTTTTGGTTTCAAGCTTGCATAAAAATGAAACCATGTTTAGAGCATAGTTTACTTTTGGTTTCAATCTCATTAAAAAATAAAACCATTCCTTAAGCATAGTTTACGCTTTTGGTTTCAATCTTGCATAAAAATGAAACCATGTCTAGAACATAGTTTACTTTTGGTTTCAAGCTCGTTAAAAAATGAAATAGCACTTAACCATCATGCCAGGTTCTGACCATCATGTCAGTTTTCCTTAAGCATAGTTTACGCTTCTGGTTTCAAGCTTGTATAAAAATGAAACCATGTGGAGAGCATAGTTTACGCTTTTGGTTTCAATCTCGTTAAAAAATAAAACCATTCCTTAAGCATAGTTTACGCTTTTGGTTTCAATCTTGAATAAAAATGAAACCATGTCTAGAGCATAGTTTACCCTGTGGTTTCAAGCTCGTTAAAAAATAAAACCACTCCTTAAGCATAGTTTACGCTTTTGGTTTCAAGCTTGCATAAAAATGAAACCATGTTCTGAGCAAAGTTCCCATTCTATGTCAGGATCATTAAAAAATGAAATGGATTTCCTTAAGCATAGTTTACCTTTTGGTTTCAAGCTTGCATAAAAATGAAACCATGTTCCAAGCATAGTTAACTTCTGTTTCAAGCTTGTGTAAAAATGAAGTAGATCCCCTTCCCTTGAGTCGAGTCTTCCCTTTAGTGTTAGAACTTGAACCTTCTTTTCACCTTCCCGATTCTCATTCTTCCTACCTCCCTGGTGAACATTTTCACATTAGTAACCAGGTTTTTAGGTTGGGTATGGAAGAAGAATCGTCCCATGAAATGAATCTTGGGGGCATGTCGAGCCGCTAGCAACCATGTTAGGGGTAGGCTTCACTAGAAATCATGCTGGGGGCAGGATTCCAACCTCTGTATGTCATGTTAATGGGATTTTTCAAGCATAGCTTACTCATTGGTTTCGAGCTTGCATAAAAATGAAACCAATCCTTGAGCATTCTTTCAACCAATCTTCGAGCTCGTTAAAAATAGTAAGATGGTGTTGAGCTTAATTTTCAATTTTCGTGCTCTAGTTAAAACATGAAAAGTGGTTTGAGCTTAGTTTATTACTTTTTCGTGCTCTAGATTCAAACATGAAAAAGGCTAATGGGGTCCTCTTTAAGCTCTTTTTAGGCTCCCTAAATACGAAAAGATTGCCGAGCGATCTTGTCTTCTTCACGCTCATTAAAGTATTTGAAGAGTCGTCCGTCCGATGGTAGGTTATCTCTTTCTCGGTTCGGATAGGACTATTTACGAGAAAGGAACAATCCAGCCAATCATGACTGGAAGAGTCCTCTAGGGTATGATTTTACACTTTTTTGGGCCTTAGAGACTAAATCATACGAAAAAGGACCCCCATGGAGTTTCCTTCCGTATTTGTTCAGACTCTCTAAACATGAACGATACCGAGTTTTCTTTCGGTGGAATCGTTAAAATTAAACATTGAAAGACCTTTTTTGGGAATGAACCCCCCCTCTCTCAGGCTCGTAAAACATATGAGTCTGGACTTGTCTTCCAAAAAGCTATATCGAGTGTTTGTTACTCTCTTTGAACTCGTAAAACCGAAAAGAGGCACTCATCGATCATGATGGGGAAAATGGGAAGGGAATCATTTTGTAAATAATGGCAATCGTTTGTCGTTACCTTTGAACATGGCACTTGTCTGCACAATCATGTTAGTCAATTGGGTATTCAGCTGATCTCCATGATGATCCACTTTCATGAGTCATGTCAATCCTTTGAGTCTTTCAAAAGAATGCATTGTCCACTGTCACATTGTGTATCTATCTTGTCTAGTCATGCTGCCAAGTCATTTTGTCGTGCCGCCTGATGTTCAAAGGGTATCTAAAGAAGTTTTACCTCTGCAATCTACACAGTCTTTGTGTCAGTATCTTTGAGTCAGTCATATGGTTACTGCATTCACATCATTCCAGAACTATGTTTCGAGTTTCGTGTTGTCGATGTGGGACTCATCATGGCTCTCTTTCGACGAGAATATCCCCGTCGACATCAGCTCATTATCCGAGAAATAGTCTTAGAAACAATACTTAGTACCTTGAGATCTGTATGCCTTAATGACAGATTCTCTCACTCTCGACATAGGTTCACATCATTGAACTTTGATCGATAGAATTGACTAGGTGTTCGACATCAGGACATCTATTCACACTCAGTATATTGTACTAGGGTACCTTGGGAATCATTGACATTAATGGTGATCTCCCTCGCACTTGTTAACGGTTCACGTCATTGGCCAGTAATCAAGTGGTTTCTACCATGTTCGACTTTAGATCATTGTAATCACATGGATAGAATCGTACTTTGTGGAAGATGAGACGAAGACCTTGGGCATTTGTTTAAAAGCGCTCATTGCTTTTTCCCCATGTTGCGATGAAGTTTTGTATATCTAGCATGGATCCACATTTGTATGATTGTGGCTATGCTCAAATTTGTGTCTGTATGACATAGATCTATGTTGTATGTCTGGTATCTATGTCCAAGTTTGAGTCCTCTATCACATGGATCTACGCTGTATTCTAGTAACCATGCTTGTTTATTCCACTCATGGATCTGCCTTGTATTGGTCTGCAGCTATGAGTTTGGGTACTTGTGTTTATGAGTCAACATACTGATGTACTACAGATGCCTACTTGACTGCATACGATTGAGCCAACATTTTCATCTCCTGGAAATGACTTGTTCTCAAATCTCTCGTTTATCATATCACTCTAAGACTCATGCTTTGGGGGGCATCCTGTTATACCAAAATCCTATCACCATCATGTGATAAGACATTTGACATACCTACTTGCCCTAAATCCCAGCTTCTGGAGTGGAAACTAAATGGTTTTTCATCAATCTGTCATACAAATTCCCAGCACTGCGCATGCCCCTTTATCTAGTAGTGGTACCCCTGCTCACACTGCCTTTCATAGGTTGTCCACAAGCAATGCCACCACCCATTGCCCTTGGTCCATAGGCAGTTATTACCAGAACTACTTTGTCATAGAAGGAGAAGCACAGTACCCTGGGTAAAAAGGGAAAACAAGAAGTTTCTCAAGGCTTCTAGATGATAAGCCTCATGTACTGCCTTATCCCTACTGTTGTGGGTTGGTTGAGCTCGAGATCCCTCATCCTAGGATCTTAGAGGCCACCTCACCCACTAATTTCTCAACCATCTCTATCCATTAAATCCCTATAAATATGAGCTCATAGCCATGGTTGAGGGGAGAACATTGAAGGTATTGTTATGCTGTTGGATTGATTCTTGGCCCAAGATCATTTGGAGAGAGCATAGAGAGCTAGAGTCGGAGCTTTTGGGGATGAAGAGCTGGTTTCATGGAGATGCATGTCAACACTAAGGCTTGGTTGTAAAATTCTTCATATTTCTAATGCAAGTTTATTTCTATCCCACATATGATGTTGTTGTTGTGATTTTTGGACCACCTATCAAATACCCAATAATCTACCATACCCCATTTCTATGTACACTCTCAATGAACCATAAAAATAGATGTTACCTTGCTTCACGCTGATTAGTTTTCACCTTTATCATCAATTCTGTCACTATTCTAGAATTATCAATCTTCTCAACATCGAGTGGAAGGGGCATAAAATTTTCTCATTCTGAAATTCAACCACTAACAATGAGCTCGACAGTAATCATAACTTGCTGCACGCTCATTAATTTTCAACTTTATCATCAATTCTATCACTATTCTAATCACAACTTGCTGCACGCTGATTAATTTTCAACTTTATCATCAATTCTGTCACTATTTTAGAATTATCAATCTTATCACCATTGAGTGGAAGAGGCATTGATTTTTCTTAGTTTGAAATTCAACCACTAACAATGAGCCTGACAATACTCATAACTTGTTGCACGCTGATTAATTTTCGCCTTTATAATCAGGCCTGTCACTATTCTAGAATTATCAATCTTTTCACCATCGAGTGGAAGGGGCATAGATTTTTCTAGAAGCGAGAGCGATGACTATTCAATAATTATTGATCTTTTAACCATCAAGTGGAAGGGGCCTATAGACTTTCATGGAGACTCGCATGGCAGGGTTGAAACCAGGGGCCTATAGACATTCATGGAGACTCAGTCCTGTCGCTATTTTGGACCACCTATCATCAGTCCTGTTAAGATTGCCACCGTGTCAAGAAAGAATGACTTGCTTCAACAATGTAAAATAAATAATTTCACGATGCACTTGCCCGTCTCACCCATATTTATTTCCATGCTAAATTTTCCATATTTATTTCCATGCTAAATTTCCTTTTGCTTTGCATATTATTTTAAAAAGTTATTTAGCCTTATATGGATTTCTTTTATTAATTTTGTTGGCATATTGTTAGTGATGCATATACTCAGCTTAAATTTATAAGCATTTTTATTTAGAAAGTTAGGTTGAACTTTAAACATGAGATAAAGGTAGATGGTCCAAAATTATGATAAGAATGTAGGAAATCTAATTTTTAGGGTTTTAGGGTTAGGTATATTATCTATTATTACTGGTATTTAATAAAGACTTCATGAGTTTAAGAAACAACTTGGGAGTATCATATATGATTGTGTTAACACAAAATACTGTCTACATAGTTCTTTATGGTCCACACCATAATTATACATCATAATCCTACCATTATTCCATTGATTTTGATCTTCACAACTAAATTCCACCCAAATTGGTCCAAAACATCATTATTACGCTCAGAAATAAAATGAATAAGGGCATTTATTGCAACATAACCTCATTCTCTAAAAAAAGGACAAAAAAACCCTAAAATGAGAATGGGAAAAAAACTATGGACAAATACCATGCATTATGAAAAACCATAGACCAATACCATGGGCAAGAAAATCTTGGATCATGATATAAATACATTGTAAAGGTCTCCCCGGAAACACTTTTTACTTTTGAAATTTTTGTCAATCATATTTTTGTCACACCTTTTACATTGTTTACCTTTTTGTCACATATTTCTAGATTGCATGTTGGGTTTACTCCATACACCCCTTGATCCATATTCCTGTTGACAACCATTGGTGGAGAAAATTGTAGAACCGTCGAAGCAGTTGGACCACATCCTCAAATGGTTACAGTGGCCCATTTTATAAAGGTATGTTTCATTTGTTTCATTAAAATTATAAAATCTAAAAATAATAGTTTTGGTTATTGTTTAAGACAAGGTTGAAATCGTTTCCCTTGCACCATGAACTCTACCTTTAGATCCTTTTGATCTAAGGTAGGTGGTTTTTCACATAGCTGGAAAGAAATCTCCACTACATATTGTATTTATATGTGTATTGTGCTTAATGAAAAATGGAATCCCATACTTATATTTATGTAGTTGATTCTCCTAGTGGTATCTAAGCACTATAGTTCTTAGGGCAAGTAGAGAATTGCTAAGTAGACTCCCTCTAGTATGCTCCCTAGCATCTTCTTTACATTTCTCTTCCAAGTGCTTCACTTGAACCTTGATAGTTGCACTAAGTATTATTCTCTATGTTTTTTAGCTCTACATGCATACATACGAACCCTAATTTGTATTCTCTTTAATTCATGTTCCCTCTCATTTTGAGATTATCTTTGTTTTTTTTTCTTCGCGACCTCAACTCTATTATCTCCACAGTGCCCACATGCCCACCACTATTTACCATGTTTTCACTGTGTTTTTCAAATGGGACATTCCTCAAAGTATCTATAATATAAATTTTTCCATGCCATGGGATGCCACAGCCTCCATTTCTACTCCTTTTCCCAAATATCTCATAATCCATTCATCTTGAATTTGGGATTGCTCTTTCTCAAATCCAAATGCAACATGTGTTTCATATAAAGTACTTTGCGATGTTTTTTGAACATCAACAACCTTGTCACCTCCATCGATAGCTCCCTGAATGTTTCTAAATGTCTCATGTTGAATTTTCACATGCGCTAGAACAAATTTCAATCCATTGACATGATGTTTGCATGGCACCCTCATCATCTGAGAATCACAATCATTGTACCCATTTTTCCATTTAATTCGTTGTACCATGATATCTACATTACTATACTGCTCACTCCTTTTTAAGATAAGTTAGCTTCCACAACTCGCTCTCAAAACCCTAATTTGTGTTGGTTGTAAAACCCTAGTCGACATATAATATCTGCGACCTATTGTCATAATATAGTATTGACATGAATGGGGGATAACATAGTGGGATAAATGATTTTTAGAGTTAAGTGGTGAAGTGTCCAAGAAATAAATGAACAAAGAAAACAATACATATCTTTATTTGGAAATACTACAAGGGAGTTTCTTGCTTCATTTCAAGCTTCCTAAGAATGAGGAGATCTATGAGGTGAAGACAAAGATGGATAAGATTTTGATGAACCTTATTATCCCCAAGATTCCCTACCGCAATCCCCGTATCAAGTCTTCACTCACAATATATTGTTGAATCAAGCCTAGTATTATCAAGTCACGTGATGAAAACGAGGTAACAGATGACACATAACCGGATGAGAGTACTAAGGGTGTTGGATGGTTCAGATGGTAGAAGAAGGAACTACACATGGTACATTTCCTGTATATATATATATATATTAATAGAAACTAAAAAAGGAGTAATATTAAATAGGTTCTGCACAACCATTCATTAAAAAAAAAAAAACATCTGTAGTTTTCTTGCTGATCAGAGAAAAAGAAGACAAAAATAGGCCAGAGGTTAGACCTTAAAATGCCGCATAGAGTTCTTATATTACGATTAATTATAGACATATTATATACTCAAATGTACTGCTGGTTAAGTAATATGCAAAAACCATAAACTATTTATCAAACACATTAAGGGTTGCCTGGATGCCCGACGGGCTAAGTGACAGATTCCTCCTCCATGTGTTGAACTACTTCTGGAAGGTTTTCATGATCTTGGCTTCCCTGATTCATTTTCACCAGGCGCTGAAGATCCTCCTGAATGCAGTTGACTTTCCCCATGATTTCCTTCAAATTCATTTCATTATCATCTATCCTAGCATCATGATTGCTAATCTTGTAAGAAGTATATCCAACCACATCAACAAGATTTTTTACCTCTTTGGTTGTCTCCCTACTGTCCATGATTCCTATAGCCACCATTTCAAATAAACGCCGAAGGTTTTCCTTCAAGTCTGTGAGGCTTGCATTTTCCCCTATGCGGTCCATTCCATGGTCTTGACCGAAACTATAACTAGTAATATTTAAACTTGAAAACCTATTAAGAAAAAACTTGAAATGGCATGAGAAATCGAAAACCTACCCACTGCAAAAAATGCTATCTTTGGAGGGAAAAATGTTGTAAACAGAACTGAGAATAAAAATTTCTTGCTGTAAGGGGTCACAATCCTTTCTACTGTGACAAGAGAGCGTTCCTATCATGCCTTCCTTCCAACCAGAGTAATTACAACCAAGAGTCAGAATACTACCTTCAAAAAGAGGTTGTCTAGAGAGAATTTCATTGGTTGCAGGGCCTGAGGCTGAGCTCCACGACGGACCGAAAACACTGCGAGATGAGAAAAGACAGTTCAGGAACACAACAAGTATGAGTCTCTCCTTAACGAGACTCCTTATCAGAGGCAAGGACTCCCATGGGATCCCCTAAGCAAAGCCTTCATCAAATCCAAAAATAATAGCAAGCAGAGCTTCTTCCGAACAAACAACTTGAGGTTGAATGAGGTTGTGGCTATCAAAAGGAGCGGAAGGGAAGATGAAGCTTCAAGATGAAGCCATAGTACATAGCGGGAGAATACTTGGAGCATGCCTTTTGAACAGGAATTTAATCTTGAGAGGATGGCACATTAAAGCAGGAGGCTTCGTGGAAGAGGTGGAGAAGGGTGGAGGCCACACATCGCCGTGGGAAGGAACGGAGAAAAACCATAATCCATAGTGGTTATCACGATGAAACTTAGGATAGGGTGGGTTCTTAAGATGGGGTTAAACATTTGAAACGTTAGGGAATGGGTTTGAGTCCTATGTCTAGGCCATTTACGCAAATATGACCTTGGGGAAGAGAGGCCCCTGAATTAGCCAGAGCATCTGTGCGAGCATTATTTGCTCAAAGAATATGGAAAAAATCAATTTTATTCGAGAGGAGGGGAGTGATTCTGTCATACAACCTTCTGCACTTGATGGATCCTGAGGAGTATCCATTAATAATTTTGTATATGAACTGCCTCGAGTCTCCAAATATTGCTCTCCTAGATGTAGTTGTCATGTCTAAAGTTCTAACCCTTGCAAGAGAGCCATCCGCTCAGCTTCTTTATTCATCTTGTGACCCAGTCCCCAAGCAAAAAAAAAATTGTTTCCCCTCCAAGATCTAGTAATATCCCCCCTGCACCTACCAACCCTCATTTCCTGTATATTAGAATCAGTGTAATTCTATTTTTTTCCTTGTTCACATAAACAATTTGAGAATCATGATGTGTAGCTTCATATTTTTCCCATTATATGTAGATATGCAAATTTTGAAGACTTTTTAACTTTTCAATATGGATAGAAAAATATGTTCCGAACGAACAAAGAATTACTCATCACATTTGACTTTTCATGTGTAGATTATTCCTACAATGTGTCCTTTCCTCTAGTGTTCATGCTTGCCAATTAAAAATTTCAATATCCACATTTTCTTCTACACTGGTGAACCTCCATTCCAATCCTTTCATTTGTGATGGCATGTAATGTCCCTTTTTAATATTTTTTATTAAATGGCCAATTTTTCATTTTTTCCTCAATTTCGAACCTTGAAACTTACTCTTAAAACTTGCAGACAATCAGCTTTAAATTACAGAAAAGGAATAGGAAGAAATGTTGAACTCACCCAATTAATGACGGTTGATCCAAGCTTTCTCTTCTCTCGCTCTGCTCCTCTACAAAGCTTTCAGGGATGCACCTCCTTCACCTGCAAAGAGCGAATCCTCCAAGTACAATCTTATACATGTATATATGACAAGTTAGATAAACAATATATAGAGTGCTTAATCATAAATATTCATCAAACCATAATACATTGAAGAGACTCAACACAAAGCTAGAAGAAGGATTATCTTTATTAACAATAGTAAATGATATAAGTGTACAACCCAACACCTAAGACAAGGAATCCTCTGCAACCAAAGGATTCCGAGTTCTACTGCTCCAAATACTTCTGAAGATATACCACCAGCATAACATTGCTCTCCAAGTATGATTGATTAATTCCCTCCCTAAGGCCTTTATTTATACTTTGGGAAATAGAGCAGTTTTGAAGGTTGAGGAGGTTGAGACAGTTGAGATAGTTAATGATTAGGGCTCAACAAATCTCAATTAATCATGTTTTATTATTTTTAATGTCGAATGGATGTGTACGTGAATATTGATACTGGCAACCCGCATATGACACGTGAGTTGCTATAAGGGAAACCCACATACAGATCTGTACGCGGGTTGCAATGAAGATACTCACGTACAGTATGTGGGATGCTGTGGAGATAGTCGCGTATGTGCACGAGTTGCTGTGGAGATAGTCACGTACATCAATCAACATATAAAAAGGTAAAATGGCAAGCTGGTGTGATATTGAATGCATCTCATGTCATGCCCATCTATAGTGTTTAGGAAACCTTCAATCCATAAATGTCATTTTGTGTGCCAACATATGAAGTGTCGGCACTCAGACGGAGAAGTGCCATTTGGGTTGATAATAGATACCCCCTAATGTGCGAGGTCAGAGGGAAGCGATGGTTGAAATACATTATAATCATTATCTTTGGAGAACTCAGAAATCCAATGGAGCAAAGGTAGTACCTGAAACAAATACATAATAATGTCATATACGAAGTCATATCTGAGGATGCTATGTTCAATATACTGGAACACTAGCTCCTTTACAATATTTGAGTACATCATATAGTATGGGTACAAGACCACGTATATTACAAAGGTGGATCGAAGCCACAATATACAATAATGATGAGTCTTCAAAGATCTGGAAGCTGTGTACATAGGTAAAACATAATCTTGCGCGACTTAGTCCATAGATAGGGAACTAAGGTATTCATAAATAATCCCAAAGAACCAGTACAATACAAGCCATGTGAATAGATGTAGGTTGAAGTCGAACATGGAGAGGATTCAACAGTTTGTCAATCAATAGGTGATAATCGACAACTGAAGCAAAGGAATTCACCAATAATGAAAGTGAATCTTGAGGTACGATCATCAAAACTCTAGGTCTTCATTGTCAGGAAGTGCTGATGAAAAACCATACTATGATAAGGAAGGCAATAGGAAGGCAATAGATCCTTCAACGGATCACAAGAGTGACTAGGAACTGGGTAAAGGAAGGGAGACACAAGTGATAATAGATACAACAATGATGGGATCAGGATATAGATCAGACATTGAGTTAAGTCCTTAAACAGTGAGCACGACACAGAGATGACCTAAGGCAACTTTTAACCTTATAAATAGAACAACTAGACTTATCTATCATGTAGGAGACATGATCAGATTCCCCAGGTAGAATGGACAATAGGAGGAGTAATAAACTCGAAGTAATTGCTGAACTGAAAGTGAACACTGAAACATGGGTATCAGAAAAGACAAAAAGTGCTATGTTCAAGGATGACATGCTGCCACTAACTGAAAACCAAGAGAAAACTTCTTCCTTACCTTCTCTGTTAAATTTTAATGAGTCTAGGAAAGTCAACTTGAGTCTCTCTTCATTTTTTAACAAGCTTGAAGAGAAGAGGGAATATTGCTTGATAGTGTCACTAATTCGTGGATTTAATGAGCCCGAAATAGTACATGCTCAGTCGGTGTTTTCAGATTTAGAGAGTCTGAAAACTCGAAAGAAGACTCCAGGGGGTCCTTTTTCATCCAATTTAGTCTCCTGAGGCCAGAAAAGTTTAAAACATACCACAAAAGAACTCTCCTAACTTCCGTAGAAGAAAAGGTGAACCTTTTTCGTACTTAGTCAGGAGGTCTGAAAAAGGTTAAATTACCACCTACCCAACGCTCCTTTGAGAGCAGCATATAGCTTGAGTTTTACGAGTGTGAAGGAAATCAAGATCACTTGGAAAGATCCATTTGAGTATGAGAAATGGGGCATACAACAATAAACTCGATGCTTTGTTCTTAGTGTTTAAAGAGCATGACAAAGACATAAAGTACACGCAATTTTTTTCATGTTTAGGTCCAAAGCATGAAAAAGAGAAAACTAAGCTCATATTGGGTGTTCCTTTTCTATAAATTTAGTCCCTCAGGTCCGGAAAAGTGATAAACCTATGCCTGAGAATACTCTTCTCAATTCCATAGAAAAGAGAGTGATCCTTTCTTGTGCTAATCCGCATGGTCCTAGAAAGAGATAACCTACCACCAATGTGGATGCCCATTCACATATTCTTAATGAGCTTGAACGGACAAGTTAAGTCGATAGTCAAGTCTGTTTTAAGGAGTCAGACCTAGGCCTAAAGAAACTCCATAAGGGTGGGGAGTCCTATAAAGGTATAGCTTGTAAAATGAGACCATAATGAGGCTCCATTTGGCATCAAAATTAGCTAAAAAGGATTCCCCTGTACCTAAGATAGCTACAGCATGAGTATTGAAAGACAACATAGGTTCTAAATGAGGATACTCATGAGAGGAAGGCCCTATCCACGGAAGAATGATGGTAAAGACAAGGAGCTAATGGTTAAAAATACCATAGTCCCTGGTTAAAATGTTGATTGCTAAGTTTAAGATGGAGTAAGTATAGATGCAAAATGCATGTGAAACGATGAAAAACCATCCTATATGAGAAAAAAACACCTTAGAGTTATGAAAAACCTATTACAAGGCAAAAAGGGATGGTATTAGTTTGATAAATTGTGAACTATAGGAAAAAAACCCACTTGAGAAATATAATTTCTATAAATAGTTCAAAAACATAAATAAAACTCACCATTTTGAATTTTAGCCATAAAAGACAAGTTTTCACCTCTACCTTCATTTGATCGGTGTGGACAATCCAGTGGACTAAATCCAATTCCGCAAGTGCCAGGTAAGACTACACCCCAAGCTCTTCAATTTGATCCTAGCAAATTTAAAATTTAGGCCTTAATTTTATATTTTTGAGCGCTCTTAAGCAATGAACGCTATGTACATAGGTTCACTATAGTGAAACTCGCATACACACGTTCTGTACGCGGGTTTCCTGAAGGATAGTCACGTACAGTACGCGACATGCCTGACTAGACAGTCGCGTACACTATAATGGAATATTACACCCGGAAACCAGATTGGACTACATTATTACATCAACAAACTTCTTTATGTATCAAATCCCGCGATCCATCTCCAAGCTTGAAGACCTTCTCATTTGACAGTCATTTTCAAAACTACTGTTAAATATGAAATCAATCATCCTTTCTAAAGGGTTTATAAAAGATTAAATCTCAATTTTATGATTCCACATTCAGTAAAACCAATACAAAATGAAAAACTTTACCAAAATCGATCTCAGTTCCATATCAAGAACATCAAGAAACAACAGTCCAAGAACATCAAGAAACAACAGTCCAATATACTTACTCGTCTGACGATTTGGAGGAGCTATACTTGAATCCTTCCTGATCCGGCCCTACGCCGGCTGTACTACCGCATTTCGCTACGGTTCTCACGCCGTTGATCAAGGCCTCCGTGTTGGATTCCTCGGAGAGAATTTCCGTGAGCTGCTCAGGCGAAATGACGAGCTTTACCCTCCAAACGCCATTTTTGTGCTTAGGGAGCATTTTCATGCATGGTTTGTTGTACTTTGAGACGGTGGAAATGGAGTGTGTCGAGATCTTAGAAGGAGCTGATCCGAGGCCCCACAGGACGACATGCGACATGAAGATGTAGGCAGAGACGAAAGATCGTCAATGAGGCCCCCTTCATGATCGATGTGACCACCAGCGAGGTCTAGTAGTCCTCCGCCTTGCTTGTGGTGATCAAGAGGAAGCAGGTAATACAATTCTCCGTTGAGAAGCTCCTCGTTGCAGGGCAGGGGAGGGGAATTTATTGCACCGGGACAGAAAATGCAATGGCCGAGGTAATCGTTGGTAATGCATTGGGCAGTGATAGGTCCATCGAATCCCATAACCCCTCCTGTGGGTGTCATAACCTTGATGGCCTCATCATCTTCTTCTACAAAGCTTCTCCACACTCAGTTTCCCATGACATAATGCCAGTGCTCTCTCAGGCCTCCTCCTCCTCCTGACAAACCCTTCCCTTCAATTATCGGCCTAACATGCTCGTGTTCATGAGCGTTCTTGGCCTGGCCTTTGTAATGCCAATAAATCAATATTAGAATTAGCATCAGCTTAAACTACATTGGAATCAAGGAATGGTAACTGCAAAAGATCAAATTAATCCCTCCAAAAAACTTACCCGGGCCCTTGGTGCTGCTCAGCTGTGGCAGGATCGAACCCCAGCCGTGCATTTTCGAAACCCCCTCGGACTCTCGCACTTCTCCAGCATCTTGCGAGTTGGGTTCTGTGTTTTCATTGGAAATAACTGAGTATCGTGGAGAAGCAAAAAGCAATCAGTTGTGTAAAGGTCCAGTGCAGAGGCAGAATACCGGGAATGGCCTCCACAGCTTGTTAACAACTATTTATTAAAGATCTACTTTGGGAGATGGGGTTAAGGCATCATAAAGCCATGGATATGTTCTGTTATAATAAGAGTTAAACTCACATTGCCTCCAACCCAGTATTCCATGAAAGAACCACACACCATATAGAAATTGTGAACTGTCGCTTCGTGAGGGAGAAAGCAATTTTTATGATTGTTGCTGATTTATTCACCATAAAAATAAAGATTGAGCTTGCGGATTGGCAGGAATGTTGAACCTACATTCTACAGCTTGAGGGGGAGTGTGATAATTATATATATAATTTCATTTTAACACTAACCATCTTTCGGGTCCTCAGGACGGCCTTTTCTATCCGATTGTTACCAGGACCTTACTCGGCTCCGAGTTGGGTTTTCCGGTATTTCTATGAAGGGAGAAACCTGAAGAGAGGAAATGGTGGAAGCACAGTCATGAGTGCTCGAGAACACGGATAATTGCAGAGAGAGCGACGACTATTCAGGAATTATTGATCTTTTAACCATCAAGTGGAAGGGGCATATGGACAATCATTCAGGAATTATTGATCTTTTAACCATCAAGTGGAAGGGGCAGGAGACTCGCATGGCAGGGTTGAAACCAAGGGCCTATAAACAGTCATGGAGACTCAGTCCTGTCGCTATTTTGGACCACCTATCATCAGTCCTGTTAAGATTGCCACCGTGTCAAGAAAGAATGACTTGCTTCAACAATGTAAAATAAATAAATTCACGATGCACTTGCCCGTCTCCCCCATATTTATTTCCATGCTAAATTTGCCATATTTATTTCCATGCTAAATTTCCTTTTGCTTTGCATATTATTTTAAAAAGTTATTTAGCCTTATATGGATTTCTTTTATTAATTTTGTTGGCATATTGTTAGTGATGCATATATTCAGCTTAAATTTATAAGCATTTTTATTTAGAAAGTTAGGTTGAACTTTAAACATGAGATAAAGGTACATGGTTCAAAATTATGATAAGAATGTACGAAATCTAATTTTATAGTTTGAAAAATATTTTTAAGGCATTACCAAATTGCAAAAGTTCTCATAAAACAAGGATCAAGGTTTTATAGTCTTAAACATATTTCTAAGACATTCTTCATGGGAAATGTAACTTTATTATTTGCTGTCACATGCACCAAACTAATAAGAGGGGAATAAGACTCAATAAATAGATTGCCTAAAGAGGGAGAAGGGAATGAAACTCAAACTACATGGAAATAATGACAATGGATTGAAATTACTTTATGGTTTAGTGATATAAGCATTACTCCGTGATAAAAGACTAGAATGTAGAAGAAATTTGGTCTTCGTCGGTGTTGTTGCAAGCAACACTTGTACTACCTAGCAAGTGTGTTATATTTGATTGGATTATTGAAATGCCCGCAGCTCCCAAAAAAGTATCTTTGATGTTTTGCAGTTGGCGCACAATGTCGATCATTGTTGGTCGTTCTTGAGGAGAATCTTTTGTGCAAAGTAAACCCACATTTATGAGGTGACTTATGCAATTGAGCTCCTTATCATCTTTAGTGATGGCACTAGTCCTCAATAGGCTCCTATCTACCACTTCCGCGACACGTTTTGGAAAACTGCTACCCACCCATTTCTGCAAGTTCAGTCCTTCCACAAACATGTTGTGGGTGGGTTTCTTTTTTGTGAGCATCTCCAGTAGCACTATTCCATAACTATAAACATCACCTTTTGTTGTGACGCATCCTCCCAATCCATATTCTGCATCCAAATATCCTTGCATAAGATTTTTAATTCGCAATTTTTAACAAAAATAGAAAACTCATGACAACATCTAATATGCTATTTAGCTTATAAAATGATACCTGGAGGAATGTAACCTGCAGATCCCTTGAGTGCATGTGTGGAAGCGAGAATTGAATCCTCGGAATTTGCAAAACATATTGTAGCAATGCCAAAGTCAATTAAATATGCTGTCATATCTTCACCCATAAGTACATTATTGGGTTTCAAATCGCAATGGATCACTTGCATGAAGCAATGGTGATGAAGATAAATCATGCCATGAGCAATATCAATGACTATATTCAACCTTTGAATCAAACTCAAACCACTTTCTACTTCATCATTTGGATACAACCACTTTTCCAAGCTTCCATTTTGCATTAATGGAAATATCAAAGCTTTGATTTGAAGGTCTGAATAAGAAGTTATGATTCTAATCAAATTTCGATGTCTAACTCTACTCAAAACTTTGCACTCCTTGTCAAAACTCTTTTGAGCACCTTCATTTTCCAAATTGAGAAGCTTCACTGCAACCAATGTGTTATCATTCAATACCCCTTTGTACACTTTCCCAAAACTGCCCACTCCTAGCAAGTTTGCATCACTAAATTCCTCTGTTGCACTAATAATCTCTCCATAAGAAATTCTGCGATGCCCCATATTTAAGGATGCCTCGACCTCTATAGGAATATGCCTCTTGCAATTTTGTCTCCACAAGATTCCCAAAAGAAAGCATGATACAATAGTGAATGCAACTACAACAATGGGAATGACAACTCTTTTCAAATATGAAACACTTTTATGTTTTGGAGTAGAGCATGGTGACAATCTTACCCAAGGTCCACATAGGCCAGGATTTCCCATAAACACCGTGGCACCAAGATATTTGAAAACTCCACCTTTTGGGACTTCTCCTGACAAGTTGTTGAAAGAGAAATTCAATTGCTTGAGCATTTTGAGATTTGCCAATGACATGGGTATTTCACCTGACAAATTGTTGATGGAGAAGTCCATGTCCTGAAGACTTTGAAGTTCACCTAGTGACATTGGAATTGGACCTTCAAGTGCATTGCAAGAAAGATTTAGGTATTCTAGTTCTTTGCAGCTTCCAAGCCCATTTGGAATGTAACCAGTGAACCGATTCACAGAAATATCTATAGCTTGAACCATAGTCATCTTACTCAGTCCCATAGGCATAGGTCCATCTAATAAATTATTTGAAATGTTGAAAGCTAAAGCTAAATTTGCAAGACCTGTGACCTCAGGAGGTATATGTCCACTAAGCATGTTGTGTGATAAGTCTAGATCTAGTAAATTCACACATTTCCCTAGATTTGAAGGTATGTTGCCAGATATTTGATTGTAGTTAAGATATAGATATCTCAATTGCTGAAGATGGGCAATAGAATTGGGTATCATTCCCTGTAGATTATTTCCCTCAATATTTAATAGCCCTAAGTTTTTTAGTAGGCCAATCTCCTTGGGTATGCTTCCTTCTAAATTGTTAAATGACATATCTAATTGTTGCAACTTGTGAAGCATATTAAGTGTAGAAGGGATTAACCCTGTTAAATTATTATACCCTAAAGAAAGAAATATTAAATTAGTTAAGTTTCCAATATGTGGAGGTATTCCTCCAGTTAATTTATTCCCTCCAAGATTTAAGTAATATAAATTTTTGGAGAGATGACCGATAGAAAAGGGCAAACGTCCTTTGAAATTATTACTGTCTAAATCCAATTCTTCCAAGGTGGAACAGTTAGTAAGAGCAGTAAGAATGGGTAAAGTCGTGGTGCTGCCACTAACCAGTTGATTATCGCCTAAAAGAAGCCATTGGAGCTGCGTCAACTTACGGAACTCCATGGGAACGACTCCGCTGAGCTGGTTATACGGCAAGTCGAGCAGTTGAAACTTGGTACAATTGAAGAGGGAAGCGGGAATGGTCCCACTCAACTGATTAGCACCCAGATAGAGTAGCCTCAACTGGGTGTTCGTGCTACACAACTCCACGGGAATGTGACCAGTTAACTGGTTTGAGCCTATATCCAAGATTTGAAGATTGGTGCAGTTAGACAAGGAAGATGGAATTTGTCCGGTGAGAAAGTTACTAAAAAGAGCTATTATGCTCACGTGGCTTAGCATACCCAATTCGGAAGGAACACTCCCGTGGAGGTTGTTGCTATACAAATATAAAATGCCCAAAGAGGATATGTTTCCCAAGCAAGCCGGGATTGTACCCGTCAAATTGTTAACTTTTGAGCTAAACATATATAACTTGGGGAGAACACATAGTTCTTCGGGAATGTTTCCTGTCAAGTTGTTATGTCCCAGAGACAACCTCTGTAAACTACGGCACCCAGCAAGAGTGGGCGGAATAGAACCTTGGAGCTCATTGTGAAACAGGTAAAGCCTCTTTAAGCGAAAGAGATTTCCCAATTGATAGGGAATGTGACCATGAAAATGGTTATTGCTGAGGTTGAGTATTCTAAGAAAAGAGAGATTGGCGAGAAGAGGAGAGATTGTACCTTGTAATGCCATGCTGGAAACATTGAGGGAAACCACTCTCTGTCTCCGCCGGCTGCATATGACACCTGTCCACTCGCAGAATGAAATGTTCGGTTTGGTGCGTAATGAGAGGGATGGATCGTATGTAATTGCAGACATGAATCCAGTGAGAGCCTGTTGATCAGAAGCATTGCCGAGGGCTGATAATTGAAGCGTGGAAAGGGCAATTAAAGGATGGAGTAAGAAAATGAAATAAAAGAAGAGGAGCATTTTGGTAAGAGAAGGGACTTCACAGATCTCCATATCCTCCTTCTAGAGAAAGGTCTGCGACGTATTACAATCACTACGAGCAATTTTTGGAATGGTGCAGGTGTGGCTATATAGCATCATTGATTCCTCGTTAATTATTGAGCACCGACAAGTATTGTATGAGAAATCAACCAAATCGAAGGTGGGCTCGGCAACGGCGACTGTCAATAGTGAGGAGCACCGACAAGTAATCAATCTGTTGTGACTCGCGAACTATTGGCACAATTATTGGTGGGAGAAAGGCGGGCGGGCCCCCGAAGGGCCAAAATTCTCGCGCACGCCGTGAGACTCTTCCCATATAGTAAATTAGTCAAGGGCTTTCAGTCAGTGGATGTTTTTTTAGTATTTAACCATTTTCATATGTCACTTCATAGTTTTTAATACTATGCGACCAATAATTCTAGTGCCCATATGGTAAATTATTCAAAGGTTACTTACTTTTAGTAAGTGAATGCTTTTAATATTTAACTATTTTCATAGTTTAGCCTAATGGAAGATTTCTACATAGTTTCTCTATTTCTGAAGACTTCAAGTCATTTAGATTTATTTTTTTCAAAAGTGGGAAGTGCTGTTCCTTGACTTTTAATAAAAAGGAGGGCTGTACGAAAACACTGAAAGATTTTTAATAAAAAGGATGGTTGTAAGCCTTTTAACGTAAAAAGAGGGTGTAATCAATGCTTTTAGATTTATTTTATCAAAGTGGGAAGTGATGTTCTTGACTTTTACAACACTAGAAGATTTTTACAAGATTTTCCATTTGTCTAAGACTTTAGAAGAGTTTATTGTCTCTGAGTTTTCATGCCATCGAATGCTTTTGAATTGATGGAGGGTTGTAGCAAAATATTTAAATTATTTCATTGGGAAAATTTTAAATTATTTTATTGGTAATTTGGTATGTCCCAAGGCAGCCATGTATGGTAATGAGTTGGTTTTCATTGGGAGAATTTTAAATTATTTTATTGGTAATTTGGTATGTCCCACGGCAGCCATGTATGGTAATGAGTTGGTTTTCTTAACCAAATAGTACATCATCTTAATTGCGCATTGCCCATTGTTAGTCCAAGAGATTATATAAATTATATTTTATGATTACTTAAATTATTAAAGTGACTGTATTCACAATAGTCTCTTCCCAACGTGTTGATCCATACTTTAAAATTGTAACAAACCCTCCTTTCAGTCAAAGCTTGCCTTGACTCTAACACGAATGCTAAAAAGGCGGGACGTCTTTCTTAATAGAAAATGTAAAAGCAAAGTAAATGACATGAGGATTTTAAGAAAAGACATTGACAAACCATGTAAAAAGAAATTGATATATTTTTTAATATTTATTTATTTATTTAAAAAATAATTAGTTTTTTTTAATAAAACATTATATTACTTCATAGGGTCGAAGCCGAAATTACATTATCGTCATAGCAAAGCGTCGAGGACTTCTCTCCGGCATCCCAGCTCGTTGCTTAAGCACCCTTTCCACAGACCCCCACAAGTTCTTATCCCACATATATCCCAAACTACCACATTTCTTTCTACCCGACCCCTTACATTCAAAATTTTCAATCCCCAACCCGAATAAAAACAAGCCAAAACAAGACCAACAAATCCTTATACACTGCGTAATATGCAAAACTATGATCACAGCAAAAAGACAAGAAGATCGGTTTTCAAGACGGACCCTGGGGCTCGACATCCATTCTAGGACCAGCATCAAAAACCCAAACATAGGAGGTTACCTGGGTACCAGCCGCACCTTGGCGACCACATAGCGCATTGCATCGATGGCTGCCCTTCACCCTCGGACGACCGAACTCCTCCAGCCCCCTCTATGATAGCCGAGAAGTATCCACCTCTGATCAGGCTTTCAAATCACAAATTAAACCTTCCAATTCAACTGAATTGTTGGTGTCCGATCCTAGAGAACCAAGGAATATGGATAGGACCCTTCCACTATGATCCCTGCATATCCCACCGTAGCCCGCAAGCCCTGAATCACCCTTAGAGGCCCCATCAAAATTAAGCTTGTACACCTGGGGCAGGGGAGGAGACCAGGAGGAGGGACTAGAAGGCATGCAAATCTTCTCCTGACTACAAAAACCAGTCATCTAGGTTCTGTCAAGCCCCCAACTCTTCGCTATGTGGGATTTCTCTGGTGGGATTATCTTATCTTGATCCTGCCATTGCATACTTCTCATTGCTGAGAGCAGATTATCCCTCACCGTTGTCCATACCAAGTCTGTATTGCTTTGTTTATCTCGAAATATCCTACCATTCCTCTCTTTCCATGTGCACCACATTGCCATGCCCGGGAAAGCTTCCCACACCGTCTGAATGATTCGATTATTGAATGGTTTCGGGCTCCAATCAATCAGCGTTTGGGTCGGGTGTCCTCTCCTCCTGTCACTCCATCGAAAACCTATTGTGCCTTTATCCCATATGACAGAAGCAAAGGGGCAACTATCAAGGAGATGGCCTATGGTTTCCTCCTCTTGATAACAGAGGCAGCACTGAGATGGCCCCTGTATACCTCGGCGCTGGAGGTTTTCACTGGTAAGAATTCTTCCTTTAACCACCAACCAGATGAAGAGGGCAACTTTTGGCCATTGGTTCACTATCCAGATCTTCCTCCATATACCTTCTTCGCCCCCCTGCAGGCCGATCTTAAGATTGTAGGCTTCCTTTATACTAAATGAGCCTTTCTCCTTGTAACTCCACCTTAAAATGTCCGGGACCTCCTTGAATCTTATGAATATCTGGTGAATTTCCTCCTGGAAGACTCTTCATTCCTCGTCACTCATTAGGTCTGGTTTTGTTGTGAGTTCCCACTGTCGCTACCCTTCCAAGTTTCGTATTGCCCAAAATTGGCTCACCTTCTCCTTGCCCTCTTCAATGGATTTTTCCTTTATATGTCGCCATCTTGGGTCCGTCCCTAACTTGGGGAGCTGATTCCAAGAATCCTCCCAGAACTTGGCCATCCCCCCCCCCCCATCTCCTAGAAGCTATGGTGTTGTACCAAGTGTTTCCCTCTTAAAACTTTCAACCATACGGGAGAGCCATTCAGCTCCTCGTTGTATCTAATCAAATGTTGTTTGGGCTTATCTCAAGCATATTTGATGTGCCAGAGTCTTACCCATGGTTCCGTTGAGTGAGTTACCCATCTCCACCAGATTTTCGCTCCCTGGACCTCCGCCAAGAGTTCCGGATCCCTTAACCCTGGCCCCCCCCTACTCCTTTGGTTTGCAGATTCCTTCTCGACTGACCAAGGTGAACTTTGCTTTCTCTTCCCTGTTTCCCCAAAGGAAATTCCCTTGCATACCTCGAATAATCCGTAGAACTGACTTTAGGGCTGAGAGAATTGATAAGAGGTAAATGGGCATAGCCTGCATAATCGCCTTTACCAAGATCAGATGACTTGGAAGATTTAAAGGACGGAGAATCCAACTGGAGAGCTTTTGTTTCATTTTGTCTAAAAGATCCTGCCAGGAGGCTTTCTTCAGCTACCCCACCCCCAGGGGTATTCCAAGATATTTGGAAGACATTGTCCCTTTCGAGAATCCCAGAATCCTAATAATGTTCCTCTAGGTGATTATGTCTATGTTCATGAAGAAAATTTGGGACTTATTGGGATTGAATGTGAGGCCTGGTGCCCTATCAAAGAGGGTCAAGCACTTTTTGAAGCTTCTCACTTCTTGGACTAAAGGGTTCCCCATGAGCATGGTATCATCAACAAATTGCTGATGACTCTACGCATCCATACCTTCATGGATTTTTATTCCCCTCAACTCCCCATTTTCAGCTTGAGTCTTAATGAGATGGCTCAGGCCCTCTGCCATTAGAATGAAGAGGAAGGGGGAAAGGGGATCCCCTTGTCTAATACCTCTGGACGCCTGGAAAACACGGGTAGGGGATCCATTTAGGAGTATGCTAAAGAATAGGGTTGTGACCAATTTCATGACCCATTCTATCCACCCTTGACAAAAATCGTACGCTTCCAGCATTTTCTCCGTAAATTGCCAACTTAGTTTGTCAAAGCCTTTGCTATATCCAACTTTATCACCATGCCTGGCCTCTGAGAGCTTTTCAGCGAGTGGATCACCTCATGAACAAGGATGAATCCGTCCAGGATCTGTCGACCTTCCACAAACCTAGATTGCTCTAAGCATATTAGGTACCAGTTTGCTATCACTTTAGATATGATGTTGTAAATTACATTGCAGAGGGCAATTGGATGAAATTTGTTTGGACTGTCAGCTTTAGCTTCCTTGGGGATTAGAGTGAGGAAGGTTGCATTAAAAGCTTTTAGAACCCCCTTCTTGTCTTTAGATTCTTCTATGATATCAAAGACCTCCTCTTTGATGAGATCCCAAAAGTAGTGAAAGAAATTTAAGGTAAAGCCATCAGGACTAGGACCTTTTCCCAAGGCCATCTGGTTGACTGCTTCCTTAACCTCTTGCATGGTCACTGGCTTGGTCATCATCTCATTATTCTCTCTCGTTACAAACCTTGGAATTCGGCGAGTGATCCTCTCAATATCTCCCCCTCTATCATCCCCATCTTCGCTGAGGATCTCGAAGAAGTGTTGGGTAAGTTCCTCCTCTATCTCTCGGCTGGTCTCTATCCTACTACCGTCAACCTTTCTAAGCTTTTGGATTCTTGAGCTACTCCTATTCTTAATGAATGAGTTATGGAAAAACTTTGTGTTTCTCTCGCCCTCCTAAAGCCATTTAACTCTTTCCTTTTGCTTCCAAAATATTCCTTCCTACCTCTCCCTTGCTTTTAGTTGACCCCATAGGTCCTTTTCTTTGGCCTCCATGTCTTCATTCCAACCATTCTCCATTCCCTCTCTATTCATCAGATCCAGTTACTTATCAACCTCTTTTTATCTTCAAAGACATTACCAAACTCTTCCCTATTCTACGTGCAAATTTTGGCTTTTAGGGCTTTAAGCTTTTGCTGGAAACGGTACATATTGGTCCCAGGAGGGGGGACCAACTCCTGCCACCATTGAGTGACTCGTTCCTTAAAGTCCTTATGTTCTAGCCAGAACTACTCAAATCTAAATGGTTTTCTTAGTTTGGTACTGGACCAATCCCACTTGAGACATATTGGCCAATGATCAGAACTAGCCACCATGAGTACATCTGCCATTATTTCTCCCGTACTGTGAACAATATTTTCTGAAACCAGGAATCTGTCGAGCCACAATGCCACCAGATGATCCCCTCTTCTCTTATTGTTCCAAGTAAACCATCCATTTCCCATCTCTAGATCAACTAGGGGGATTCGAGCCAAGAAATCACAGAAATTTTCTTGATACTTGTCAAGAAATCATCTCCCCCCCTTCTTTTCCCCCAAGTTAGCTATAAAGTTAAAATCCCCCCTATTACCCAATTCCCACCCTTGGCTCTCCCTTTGACCCAACCGAGGAAATCTATGAATGCATGTTTCTCCGGGAAGCAACTCAAACCATAGATATTCCCCAACGGTCCTTCCACACCAGAGTCCAAAAGACAAAATTTAGCCATTAATGAGAATTTGTTATCCCACCAACCTGAGAGTTCCACTAGTCCAAGTTACCATAGGATTGCAATACCACCTGCTTGTCCCACAACATCTAGGGCCATTAACTGACAACCTTTCCAGATCCTGTTTCAGATTTTCTCCAGACCCTCCAAGCTACACTTAGTTTCTTGAAGAAACAAGATGTCTCGCTTTTCTTGCATTACCTTCCTATTTATAGTCTTCCCCTTCCTGGGGTTACTGCACCCTCTAATATTCTAGGATATAAGCTTCATTGACACACATTACTGACTTCAGAGAAGGCTGCCGTATTATGGGACACTGGCCTAATTCTATGAGTTTAACCCCAATTGCAGCTATACATTGCTTGTTTGTTTTCCTTAACCTGCTGAGCTCTTCTTCTGAGGATTTCCTTTTATTGCCTTTTTGCAGAGCCAAGTCTATCCCTAGATCATAATGAGCCCCCATTCTGATGATAGCTTCCTGGAGAAGATTGATCTGATGTCGTGGTACATATCCCTTTCCGTTCTTTCTGCATTCTTCCGTGATCATGTCCAGGTCTAGCTCGCCTAGTTCCATTTCTTCCCCCTCATCCTCCTCCATAACTTCCATTTGTTGTACCCCATCTCCATCTGAGTCTTTAACTCCTTCCTCATGTGGCTTTCCAGATTGCTTCTCCTTTCTATTATCTGTATCTGGCATTTCCTCCCCTAGCACCTCAAAGGGGTTGGTGGACCAAGGGGTTTTTGTTGCCAGTTCCCTCCTGGCTTTGGATTACCCTCCTCCCTTGTTCCTTCGCCTGGACTTAACCTAAGTGAAGCCATCTTTCTCCCCTTCGCCTTCCTTCTTATGACCAATATTTCTTGCTTTCGTTTTCAATTTAGGCCAATCCCTTCCCAGGCGACCATATTCATGGGAGTGCTTGCACCGAAAAGGTAATTCTTCATAATCTATAGGTTGGATCCATTCCTCGTCTTCCCAGTTTAGGCAAATGGCTTCTAGGAGTTCTTTGGATAGGTCCACATAAACACAAATCTGAGCAAAAGATGTATATTATTGAATCCTAGTTTGCTCAGCCACCTTTATAAATTCCCCCAAGGTGTTCTCGATATCCTTCAGGGTCTCCAGATCCCAGTATTCACCTGGAAGTGAAAATGGGCGAATCCATACTGGGCCTACCGTCATGTCTTCTGTTTCTTGGTTAAAACGCTCTCTCCATGGCCTCAAGTACAAACCGACCGAGAAGAAAAGATATGGACCTCCTTCCAAGATTCGATCCCTATCTTCCTGATTGAATAATGTTATGGTGAAAAACCTCTTGGATCCAAGATGTAAGTCATAGTGGCTAGTCGGGTTCCACACGCTGCTGATCCATCGCACCAGATATCTTTCTTTGGGCCATACTCCCACAAATTTGCTGATAAGGGCCTTCTCCTTCTACAACTCAATCTTGCCTCTCACCTATTCTGATCTGATCCAAATCACCGGGATCACTGAGGCCTTCAGAAGACAACCCTCCATGCTAGATATTTTACCTTTATGCTCCCCCTCCTTCTCGCTTCCCATCCCCACTCCTCCCTTCCCTGAGGCAATGTTCTGGGGATCCGGATCTGCCATGATCAGCCCCAGGGGGTGCTTGCAAGCTCCCTCACCCTGCAACATTCCCGTCGATCTACGCCGCCGCCACACTCTCACGTTGCTCCACCAAGAACCCTAAGCCTTACACCCCTAAAAATATAAAAAAAACAATTAGTTAAATAAAAACATTATAATAATAATATTTTGATAAAACATTAGAATAATAATATTTTGATAAAATATTAAAAAAAAATATTTAGAAAATTTTATAGTTTTACTTCACATACAAAATAAAATAAGTATTTTCACCTTTTAATTTTATGCAAAAGGCAATCTCATATCAACATCAATTCATTTAATACATTATATCATCACATTTTGATTTGTTAAATTGCAAGGCTACTACCAAAAGCCACAAAGACTTGTGGACGAGGAGAAAATATCTCCATTAATTTGTAACCATCTTGATATGGTAAAATAATGTATGGATAAGGTAAAAAGTGACCTCTAACTAGTAGTTAGAACTAAATAGTTAATCCAGAAATATTTTCTATTATTATGGGGTTTTTACTTAGTGAAACTATGCCATAGTGCCTTCGTTCATGGGATATTAGAGAATACCTTTAATTTCACTAGATATTGACAATGACACATGTTTTGGTGCACATGTGTGAAAGGTTTTAAGTTCAATATATGTTTATGCGTATTGTAGATAAAAAATAATAAATACAAATGAGAAGATTGCCTTTCAAAATCAAAAACATATGTGTGGCCCATTTTTTATTATTTAGTAGCATGGGCTTGCAATTATACTGATCATGGGATCCCTGGTCGATTTGCTCCAATGAATGGAGTTTCCAAGGATTAAACTCTCTCCTCACTCATAAATTAATGGATCCATAATTGTCGCAATGTATGTGACCCTACTACTCTTATTATAGTCTAAAAAACATTTGCAAATAGTCATTTTCATAAGTTCACTTGTACTTGGTGTTATAGTTGATTTTACCACTCCAGGTAAATCACCCTTTGTATGGCCTTCCCCTATCCCTCTACAGACTCCTTAGACCTCGTGGACCATTTTTTGTCCTTTAATGTTTCCTTGACCATCCCTAAAAACATGTGAAAAATGACACACACAACTTTTAAACCCTTAATCGCGTATATACGTTGGTTTGACCCCTAAAACCACGTACATCGGGATGTGTACAAAATCCAAATATTTTTGGAGTTTTCCTTGACATGGATCTGACTCACTTGACTCCTGGCCTTCCCTATGCCTTTAGATCGCTCGGATTCGACCTTTCATCACCCCTTTGAAAAGCTATATAAGGAACTCTATGGTACATTGAAGGCATATGAGAGAATTGAGAGCAAAGAAACTATAGTCCATTGTTGCCGGAACTTATGCTTGAGTCTGCATCCCTCCGTCCCTTGGAGCACTTTTGTGTTCTTCCCAAGCTTTCCTTTTGCTTGTGAGCTTGCTATCGAGAGATGGAGGATTGAGGTGGTGGAGGCCCAAGTGGGGGATTCAATTTCTCCAATTCACAAACGTGCCGACATAGGTTGTATCTATTGTAATCTCTGATTTATATTAATAGAAATATATTTTCCTATCCAATAATGTGTGTTTGAATGAATATTTTATCCATGGAATGATTTCAAATGCTTATACATTGTTGATTATATATGCTAGAATAGATATAACACCATGATATATAGTATACTTGTATTTTTTACTTGTTGTTGAGGAAGTAATTTATCAATTCAAGCTAAAGTTGGAAAGCTCAACGGGGATCTACTTCAACCGTCCGGAATAAGGTACGAGGTCTGATCCTTTAGTGTTAGACATTTACTTTCTATTGCATATTGGAAAGGATTGATTTCTGGATTCAGGCTGTCTGTTATGGTACCCCAAGCCATAGGAATTTCTCTTCATAACAGAATTGGCGACTCCGCTGGGGAGTTCCTAGTAGCTGTCCTTTGGGGGTTTTTCTATCGGCATTCAATGACTTTGAATTGCTCTTTCTCTCTTGTTTCTGTGTCGAGTCTGGGGGCATGTTTTCCTGGTAGTGTATGATTGGTGTGAAGTTTGTCTCAACTTGTCTAATTTCCTTGATTTTTATGCACCTTTCTTCCTATACATGAGTTTTTAACTCACAGTCGCGTATACACGTGGGTTTCTCTACGATTTCCACGTATACACGTGGGTTTACTGCGAACAGTCGCGTATGCCCTTAGTTTTGCCTTTTAGTGGAAGTTAAATGGTTGTTGGGTGAAGTTTGATGATTGTTGAGTCTCCTTTGACACTGCCTGAGTCTGTTTATACCTCTGTTTCTGACCAGAGACATTTTTTTAGGCTAATTTTTTTTTTTGTCATGGAATTTTCGATTTTTTGTTTAGGATTAGTGCATTAGATTTCTTTTAACTTAGTGCTTTTCTTGAGTGTTGTTTGAGTGTGCTTGCAGAGTCTGGGGGTTCTAGAATCATTCTTTTGCTTTTTGTATCTCATTTTATTTCAAAAAATCCAAAAATATTTGCTTATCATTATGCATTGCATTTTGCATAGTACTTGCACTAGATTTGCTTTGGAGTATTAATCAGGATTTCATATAGGAAAGCTTGCATTCATCATTTGAAGAAAAATTGTGCATTTCACGTAGTAGCATACCCTGTTTTCATGGACACAATGCATTTGCATTGATTGTTAGGTGTGCATTTTACTTTATGTTGTGTCATAACACCATTAGTCACACAGCCATATCCCTCTTTTGAGTAATAAAGCTAATTAAAATCAACGCTTAATTAAAATGAACTACACTCTTTTCTTTTATAGGGTGCACCAACAAGATTAGGTTTTAGGGTCTTGGAATAGTTCATTGTGAGTAAATTCTCCAAGACCACTAAACAACAACATGTATGTGTCTGTCTAGGTGAGTGTGTGAAATCCTTGGTATAACCAGTGTTTCTCAGGATCCTCCTCTCAAAAGGGAGTTAAGCATGAGGCAATGTGAGCGGTTATTGATTGGGATGACCCCTAGTCATAACTGAGTAGTGCCGAAGATATTTCCAGGATTGTATTCGTATATGGGATTTCTTTCGAGAGTTTTGGGCTTTGCTACCCTGCCCATACGGTCAATCCCGCCTATGACTGTCTACCTGAGCATTGATTATATTGAGGTGACCTTAGTGGCCTTACCTAAGATATCGAGGGGGTACTTTGCAGGGGTTATTCTGTGGGTGTCCCGGCCAGGTTGGGGTCGGACAGCACAGTCACTTTACGCGTTGAAGCTGAAAGCCACAATAATTGGTTATGTACCTCCGCTTGTTGTGTATGGGAGTCTCAAGCCTCTCCTAGGAGAGACATACCTGCTTCCTTCAGGAGCTCACTTATCCTACCCTTGATTGCTTGCATTTGGCTTTAGATTTTATTGGTGATTTCTCTATGCACGATAGCTTGCCTAGGGTTTGCGTAAATAGAGAGTCTTTTCTATTTTTTGAGTCATTGTGGATTCGGGTGTGGCTCCTTGTCGTTCTAGTCATTTAGTAGGACTTCTGCCTTCTACATCTCCTCCTCCTTTGGGAGAGGCACATAGACAGTCCAGGTGGACTACTTCGCACATTGATTCACACACCATGGGAGACCATATAGAAGGTGTTCCTGAACCACCTTCTCCCATTCAAGTGGAAGATGGAAGTTTACTCCTACCTACAATCCTTCACCCGACTTGGCTGAGTTAGGGCCTGTGATTTCTGAGATAGGAACCTTTCATAATAGACCTACTCACTCTAGGGTTGATTCCCCATTGACGCATTACCGGTATGGAATGCCGAAGGATGCTGAGACTCATTTTGAACCTGTGAGCACTAGTTATGGTAGTTATGGTATGTCTGGTTTTTCCACACATGATTTGGCATTTCATGTCGAATCTGAGTTTGAGCCTAACACTATGCCTGGGGGCACTCTCATTCCTTACCATGCAGAGAGGTTAGGGAGCACTAGTCACATTGCACCTTCCATCCCGGTGGTGGAAGTTACATCACATATTCCTCCTAGGTCTAGGGTTAGTGATCCTATTAGGATACCAAATCCGAGACGAGTGACTATAGGGAATAGTACGTACATAATTACATAGATCCATCTGTCCTATATCCCTAGTTCTTTGAATGTTCACCCTCCACCTCATTCACGTGGTCCTTCGGGCCGAAACGTTGCTACGAGTTATGTCCGTACTGCAGTTACTAGACCGGTTGTGTCTCAGCTTCATGTACCACCCATTGTTTCAGGAGGTCATGATCATACTTCTAGAGGTCACATTCCTACTTCCAGAATGTATATTTCTACTTCCGAAGCATATGTTCCTACTTACGGAGTGTCTCATGCGACATCTCATGCGATGACTTATGTACCCTATTATGGGACGCAGTATGGATAGGGTTCTTCACCTTATGGGGGTGGGTATCAACAACTTGCTTACTCTCCAAATTATGGCTTTGTAGCTCCTAATAGTCAAGGTCCACCACACTATGGTGCTTCCATGCCACCCTATACGGGTCAAACAGGAGGATGGCACTATGGCCAAGGCCATGGTGGTAATCAGACCTATGTGAATCAGGGAGCGATCCATTGACCTCATCATCCTAGGATCCCTTTCCTCGCAACGCTGAATCTTCCTGACTTGTCAAGATTGACGAATGATCCTGTAGCTCATGACCCGGCTTGGCCAGCTGTCCCTACTAAGATTCCCTCGGACATACCAAAGTTTGAGGGAAAACCGGGAGAGGATTTGAGCGAACATGTTACTACCTTTCACCTATGGTGCTCTTCAAATTCCTTACACCAGGACTCCATCCATTTAAGGCTATTTCAATGCACCCTTACAGGGCCTACTCCGAAATGGTATATAGAGCTACCTAGGGGGGCATTCGCTCTGTTCGATGACTTAGCGATGACTTTTCTTAACTACTTCCAGCTATTGGTGCGTTATGACATTGGTACTGAACTCTTGTCGACATTTCAGCAGGATAAAGCCACACATATCTCAGATCATATCCAAGAGTGGCTTAGACAGAAGAGGTTAATTAAAGCCTTTATACCGCCGAAGTTCCTCCTCGAATGGTTCCTTAAGTCGTTATTGCCATATATAGCGAAGGATGTTTCTACATCCGGAGTGCAGAATGAGGAACAAGCGAATTTTAGGGAGCAGGAACTGGACTTGATTTATACTCATTCCGGTTTGTTACTCCACATTCTAGTTTCGACCCCAAAGTCAAACCTGGACCACATGTCGATGGCATTGTTGGTTGTGCAAGTGCAAAACCTACAGATTCGGTTGCAAAACAAGTTAGTCAATTGTCAATCAACCAATCTACTTCGGGACAAGCTACGGCTTCGTCTCAACCCGCCCAAATGATGAGTGTACTTTCAGTGCAATCGTCAAACCAGAAGGGTAACCAGTAGCCCGAACGGAATAGAAAAAAGGGTAAGAATAATCGTAAGGGTGGGAATGAGAATGAGAATGCTAATAGTAACGACAAGAATGACCGTAATGCTAGGGGGGACAAGCAAGCTAAATGTAAGGTTAATTTCCCTTGCAAGTTATGTAAGGACGATCACCTCACTTACTTGTGCCCTCATATCGATGAAGCCTCGAGATTCTTGGCACAGGGCCCAGCTGTGCTAACTAACCCTTTACCTCACAATCAAAATATGAACTCGAGGACCCATTATCAGTCTGGTGGTGATCAAGATCCGCTGGAGGGTAGTGGTCGTGGTTGCATTAACATGGTACATGCTGCGAAAGTTGTGACCCGTGCGAAAGACTATGGTTCGTCACAACCCAGCCCAGGAAAAGAACCCGATCCACCAGGGTCCCCTTTGCGTAATGAGAAACCTATGGATAAACATGAAGCTACACATCACATTCCTAAGGGAGTCCTTAAGCGTTCGGGGCACAATCCTAATGCCCAAGCCACCCAGAACTATTCAGTTGTCGAGGATTTGGGCCACACTCCTTGTGCGATGTCTGCATTGGAAGTGCTTCAGAGTTGTCCTTCACAAAGGAAGGCGTTGCTTTCTACCCTTGGTGTGAATGATGATGATTTTTCCTCCATGATTAAATTTGAAACTGCAGGACTTCAGCCTCACTTGCCTTACTATGTGTCTCTTTTGATTCACGTAGAATTTCTTAATATGATCGTCAAGTGCACTGTGATGTTAACTGCATTCGATGGGAGATTGTTTAGGTCGCACGACATCCTTCCTTCCCTTAAAGTCCGTTTGGGAGGGAAGACCGTTGCAATAGAGGTCGAGGTGGTTGATGCACCCCTTGACTACAATCTCTTGCTGGGTAGGAATTGGATGTATAGTATGCAAGCCATTGTTTCTTCCCTATTTCGCGTTGTATGCTTTCCATTTAACGGGAAGATAGTCATGATTAATCAAATGACATTTAAGAATCTGTCTGTTACCGCATCTTCGGGAGCTTCGATCCCGATCGTTGAACACTCTCATCCGGCAACTGGGAGTGTGGGTGTAGGCATGTATCCATCCCTAATGGGAAGCTTTAGTTGTCCTGCACCGATTCTTATGATAGGGTCTAGTTTCGGTGAGGCTTCGACATCTATGAGATTGGTGTCTTTTGCACAAGTCATATGGAAGATCCTTGGATTCTTCCTACACCGAGTACTCCGAGTGAGCCCATCATGACAGATGTGTCGTTTCCTGCAACTATGATAGCTTATCAAGCTAATCTCAAGTGTGTTGCAGAGCCTAGTCCTTCCTCTTTGCGGACAAAGGAGGAGGACCCTTATGTGCTGCTGGCATGGGCAGTGTAGTATTCTCACACGCATGACTTCCTTGATATGGTTTTCCCTTCAGATGAAGCGATTATTGAGGCTATGTCAGGAGTTGAGCCACCATGGGAGGAACTCCATCATCGATCTTACTTTCTTCCTGAGCTTGACCGCTTGGAGCGTGATGACTTTAGGGCGGTTCTTAGTGAGAGAGTTGGTAGTCCTATGGTTCCATTAAGCTCTCCTAGTCTGATGGCTGATGGAAACATGGAGAACATATCTTCAATGATTCCTATCAATATCTCTCGCGATCCTGGCAGGATAGAGAATGTCTATATTGGGGCGGAATGTTCCCATGCTGAGATTCAAGAATACACCGAGCTATTTAAGGAATTCCGTGATATCTTTGCTTGGTCTTACGACGAAATGCCAGGTATTGACCCTCGTATTGTCGAGCACGAGATAAAAACTTATCCCAATGCTAAGCCTGTTCGACAACGCTTGCATGCGGTGAATCCTAGGAAAGCACCCGCGATTAAGGCAGAGATAGAGAAACTGTTAAAAGTCGGTTTTATCTATCCCATTCCCTTGACAGAGTGGGTTTCAAACCCCACTCCGGTGGATAAGAAGCAGGGAGCGATCCGCATATGTACTGATTTCCATGATTTGAATCGTGCCTGTCCTAAGGACAATTTACCCACACCATTTATTGACCAGATTTTGGATGAGTGTGCAGGTAGTGAGGTTTTTTCCTTTATGGACGGCTTTTCCAGATATAATCAGATACAAATTAAACCTAAGGACCAACATAAGAAATCATTTATTTGTCCTTGGTGAACTTTTGCATATCGGAAAATGCCTTTCGGCCTTAAAAACGCCGGAGCTACATTTCAGCGGGCAATGACCTTGATCTTCCACGATCTCAAGTCGATTATCAAAGTATTTTTGGATGACCTTGCTGCTCATTCTCGTATGAGAATGCGTCATCCCTATCACTTGATATTGGTATTCGAAAGATGCCGACATTATTTGGTTAGGTTAAATCCTCATAAGTGCATCTTTTGTGTGAGGTCAGGTCGTTTGTTAGGATTCATTGTTTCTAAAGAGGGTATAAGAGTCAACCCTTTGAAGGTTGAGGCAATACTTCAGTTGTCTCCCCTGAAGAATATTCGTCATCTTCAATGTTTGCAAGGCATGGCAAACTTCTTACGGAGATTTGTTGTTAACTTTGCCAATTTGACTAGAGGCTTCACGTGTCTATTGAAGAAGGACACCACCTTTTGTTGGGATGAGCGAGCCTAGGAGTCCTTTGATGCACTCAAGCGAGCCCTAGCATCGGCCCCGGTGATTAGTCCCCCAGACTATAGTCGTGATTTTCTACTTTATGTGGCTGCGTCCATGGAGACGATTGGTATGGTTTTGGTTCAAGAGGATGAGGAGCTCCAAGAGCATGTCATATACTATCTGAGCCGGAACCTTATTGACACAGAGATTTTTTATTCTCATGTCGAGAAGCTTGCTTTAGCTACCATACATGCGGTTTAACGGTTGAGACATTATATTCTCCTTCGCCAAACCTTGGTTGTAGCCCATGTCAATTCGTTTCAATTCGTCCTCACTCGAAGGATGATTGGGGGAAAATATAATAAATGGATTGTCATTCTACAAGAATTCGATCTTGAATTTGTTTCAGCAAAATCGAAGAAGTCTTTAATTTTTGCAGAGCTTATATCGGATTTCCCGACCGAGGCCGAGGAGTTGGTTTGTGAAGATACATTTGTCGATGAACACATCTTCTTAATCTCAACTTTAAACCCATGGTATGGGGATATCATAATATATTTACAAACATTGAAGATCCCTACTCACCTTTCACGGGATGAACGATGACGATTACGTTACGTGTCTAAGAATTACCTCATAGTGGATAGCACTTTGTACCACCGTGGGGTAGATTCCATTTTACGATGTTGTTTAACTCATGAAGAGACTGAGGTAGTGCTGAATGATTACCACGGAGGGGCGTGTGGTGGTCATTTATCTGGGCTTTCTACAGCCCAAAAACTCTTAAGAGCGAGTTATTTCTGGCCATCGATCTTTAAGGATTGTGTAGATGCGATCAAGAGTTGCCACCCTTGCCAGGTGTTCGCACATAATATGCGCTCAAAACCTACCCCGTTACATCCCATTATCACCGCCGGTCCCTTCACTAAGTGGGGGCTCGATTTTATGGATTGCAACCCAGCTTCGGCTGGGGGGCATCATCATATCATAGTGGCTGTTGATTACTTCATGAAATGGGATGAGGCTATGCCTACAGTTAAATCCAACAGTGAGATAGCCGCCCACTTCGTATTCAACCAGATTATTACTCGGTTTGGAATTATGAAAGAGCTTGTCACTGACCATGGCTCGCACATTCAGAACTATATGATGGAAGATTTGGCATCAAAGTTAGGGTACAAGCAAGAGCATTCCTCCTCTTACTACCCTCAAGCGAATGGACAGGTAGGAGCAGTGAATAAATCACTCAAATCCATTCTCCAGTGAACCATCACACAAAGCAAGAATACTTGGCACATCATGTTATATCCTGCTTTGTGGGCATATAGAACCGCTGTTAAGACTGCCATGGGTTTTTTTCCATATCAACTTGTACATGGAGTGGAGTTGATATTGTTGGTTGAATGCGAGATTCCTTCTTTGAAGCTAGCTGTAGAACTCTTACCAGACACTTCACCATTGGAGGAGCATTTGGTCCACCTTGAGCAACTTGATGAGCAACGTCGGGATGCCTTGGTGTCTCTAGAAGTAAATAAATGTTGCATAAAGGTCTAGTACAATAAGTCTGTCCATCCAAGTAGGTTTAGTGAGGGAGACTTTGTCCTTTTGTGAGATCAACCGAAAGAACCCTTGGGGGTAGGAAAATTTAATCCCATGTGGCAGGGTCCTTACGTGGACAAAAATGTGTTAGAGACGGGTGCTTATGAGTTAGTGGATTACAAGGGAATGACCTTGGTGTAGCCTAGAAATGGGCTCTATCTCAAGAAGTAATATGCATGATTTTCAGCCAAGGCTGGTTATTGTATATTATTGTACAGTTTTGCATAGTTAGGTCTTTTTCTTATAGTGATCGGTTTTGTGATTAGTTTCTGTTTCTTTTGGGAGATGTCAATGGAATCTTCCACCTACATAGGATTCGCGGATGGTGCGAGCCGTCACACTCAACACTCGGCCTCTACTGCTTGGGTGATTTATACTCCTACGGGTCAGGTACTGTCTTCAGGAGGTGTATGTCTGCGGCCATCTTCCAACAATGTTGCCGAATATAGTGTCGTTATTGAGCTTCTACGGGATTCCATTTCACATGGCGTTCTCTCTCTCAAGGTACGTCTTGAATCGGAGTTAGTAGTGTCACAGCTTAATGGTTTGTACCATGTTAGAGATCCGATGCTATTAAGAAGATTCTTGTGTGTGAGATTATTAGAATGGAAATTTGACAATATAACATACATACACATTCCAAGAATTAATAATCAAGTTGTTGACTCGTATGCTAACTACGTCTTAGATTGGCATTTATTTCATACATAATAAATTCATCACAAACACAATTTTTACACATGTAAATAAATAAACCGATCACCATAAAACTTTTTATAACATCCAAAATGTGGTAATACATAGTATCATGATACAAAAATGGGGCTCTCAAGCCACTAACATATAATACACGGTAGTACAAAATGTATAGACTCCCAAGTATCTAATCCTGTGGAGGAGGAGGGGGGTTGTGATCATGGAAGGTCACTATGGCTCTAGCTAGCTGTCGGAATAATCACACCCATGCTCGTGGTACACCCACCACCTGGCGCTGCATAGCCTCAGGCAAGTCCTCGACTTGCACCATGGGAACCCTGTGTGTCAGCCTCACAAAATTGGTATGAATGCTCTGGAGCGTCCGCTCCGCATCCACACCCGTGATATCATCTCCTCTTCCCCTCTGTCTGTGATGAGGGAATCCTTCCGACCATTGTGGTCCCACATATGCACACAAATGGTAGATGTCACTATGTATTGTCACGCAAAAATATGTCTTTTGATTCCATATAATCAGAAAACAAAAAAAAAATTAAAAGAACTCAATTTTTTTTTAAAAAGAGAGAGGGTTGAGATTCGTTATCTATATCGCCATATGCCGATCCTGGTGGTAGCAGCATGTCTGGGTCCCCCTGGAAATCTATTCCTGCATAGGGGCAGTCATCGATGGAAACTATCTGTCGTCGCCACCACTAAAAGAAGTCAGCTGGATAGGGGTTGGCCACCCTACCTCCCCCCAGTCTGCGCATCGCATCTGCCCAATGCCGTTGGGCTGGATCTCAAATCCTGTGAAGAGGAACGTCAACTCTGGTGCTCAATCCCGGAACACGCTCGAAGAAAAATGTGCTCAATATACTGCTGAACCTGAAGTTCCGCACTCTACCTGCCTTACACTCACTAAGCTGATGTTTCATGTTGCTTAGTAGTGTAGTGCTCCAGTCATAAATTGTGGGTCTCATGCACTCCACTGCATTGAACATCAGAGGCCACGAGGCCTGGTGGAGTGATGCAAAAATTTCTATCTTGCCCAATGTCAATAGTATGGCCTTTAGGCCCAGCACCTATATAGCGTTGGTAGGGACCTGACTCCCCACCTTCTCTGTGTCTGGATAGCAGTACACCACAATGTACTCATCGATAGTCAGGCCACCTCCTGGACCACCACAAGAATGAAGGTTCACTACTTCCCCCCATCGGGAAAGCCCAGTAATGAAGTATATGTCCTCCACCTCTATAGTGAGGGACATCCCATCTATCTGGAAGGACTCAGAGTTTGGATCCTAGTAATCCACCAGCATCTGCAATAGTCTTGGTTTGGCTCTCAAGCCACCAAGACACCAAAACGTATAGAGTCCACATGCATGCAGAGCTTGTTGAGCCATTAGATCGGCCCTTACTGCCTCCTCTACCTCACCATGTTCACACTCTCTCCACTCTAGGACCATCCTGCACAAGAAATTGCAAATTTTCCCATTAGATTACTTTAAAAACCTTATGCGCGGCCTCATATGCGATTGGTTTCCAAACAGCCGCATATGTACGCGACTATGGGGGCATTTTCCACGTATATCCATCCCTATACGCGAAAAAACCCTCGATTTCCACATGGGCCGCAACACCCTTTTTAGTTTGGCCTATAAGACTCATATGACCATGGAATTTCATAATAATTGCATTAAAATGGAAGAGAAGAGCATGGGTAAGTACCTGGAAGAAACGGTAGTGGATTCTGCCGACTGGATCTCATGGAATTCGCTATTGAAAATCTGAGCTTAAATGGGTAAAAATTTCAAAAGTTTTATAATATTTTGGATTGTTTACTATTTATAGAAATTTTTCAAAATTTTTAAAATTTTTACCCCCTTGCCTATAATTTCGACATTTTCTAATCATTTTAGACCGTTTTTGACCTAACTCTTAATGTAGGAGGCCTTTTTCAGTGTCGTTTCAGCTGTTGGATTGACCCGTTCATGCTGACCTCAGGTATCATGTTTAAACTGGCATATAGGTTAGGTTTCATCACTGTTTGCATTTCACATGACCTTATGACCATTTCATCACAACCTTAGGTACGAACCCACTCTATTATGTCACAAAACCTTCTTATTGTTTTAGAAGTGGCATGATATGAGTGGTAGAGCTTCAGCTTACATGGGTACCCTAGTTAGTGCCTTATTTGCATTTGGTTCCCATGCTGACGTTTTCTCCTTTAGGGTGTGGGAGTTCGTTGTATAGTACTGCTATGACATTTCGCAAGAGCCTCATACTCCTCTTGATCTTTTGCTGGCCTATTTCCCTCAGGACTCCCTCATGTCAAGTTGTGAATGCATTATCATGAGCTTTGCCTACCTTATTGAGCGTTATACCGGCTTCTCTGACATTGCGTTTCAGCCATATAGCCCGAGCTTGTCTCATACCTAGCCATGCAGATCAATTTTTTATATCCTTTGCAACTTGATTCCCTTTTTACCGGGAGGGAATTTTCCCCTGAGTGTCGACATCCTACACATGTATCCTTGCATTGAGCATAGGTATGTTCCACTGCTTGGAACTAGTTTGTTTTCCCTTATGACACTTGTCTCCTCCCAGTCTGTAACTATAAAGCAATTTTATTCTTTTTCAAGCTTTTTAAAAATTTGAAAAAGTCCAAAAAAATCAAAAAACCAAAAAGCCGGACAAGGAAAGATGTTATATTTGGTAGCTGTTGAGTCGTGTTGCCTTCGAATAGAGCACTGTATATCACATCCATTGGTTGGGTTTATAGTTTGACTTTAGGAGCTGTACTCGTTTATTTGAGTTTATCTCCACCGACTGGTTAAGCTTCCAGTCCCCATGGAGCCTCTATCGATGCCTCCTATATTGCAGTGGTGTCCCAGTTTGTATATCAAGTCTATGTTTCCTTTATTCAATCACCATACACCGTTATTCTCTTGTTAGAAGGAAGTTGAAGCCTGAGCCGGGCATTCCTTAGTTATCTTGACTTTGCATGTCGGCCATTCTCGGTACAGTTACGTGTTCATGCACCTTATGATCGAGTCCTTCCACATTATACAACTTTGCTGAGTACCTCGTGTTGGATGATAGGGGATGCCTTAATTCACTCCTTCCAGAGGATTTCATCCCATCGATTTCAGATCATTTATTCTGGGATTGGAATCTAGAGTCATTTTGAGTGCCTTGAGACTTGCAGTCATTAGTGGCAGGTTCTCTCGCCATCGATATTCTTTTGGAATACATCAATGTCCCTTGATCGATGGATCCTCTCAAGTGTTCGACCTCAACACATTTATTCACACTTCTTAGTTTGCACTCTAGTAACTTGATTCCCATTTTCATTATCGGTGGGTGATCTTGCGTCTGTTAACAGTATACATTAATGACCGATAATCAGACGATGGAATACTATGTTCGACCTCGACACCTCTATTCACATAGTAGGACATGTACTCATAGCGATTTGTGTAGAAGACCTTCCATATTGGTGGCATCTCTTATATGCTACCTCCTTGATCGTGCCAGTGTTCATGAGATTTCAGCTCTCATGACTTGATTCCAGTATATGTCAGATATTTCCAGCCATTATGGAGATCTTGATCTATTGTATATCTTCAATCATTATGGAGATCATGGTCCTTTTTATATCTTCATTAGGGAGATTCTGATCTATGTATATTGTACGTGGCGATGACCACTTATGTGATATCTTGTATCATGCCTATTCATGGCCATTGTACTCTTATGTATCTGGGAATGCTATATGTATTTGCAGTTATGTGCAAAGTTGTATCATTGTACTATGCTGATTGGGTGGCTGGTCTTCCATTTGGGATTCTTCATCACTCCACTTCTGGGATGGACTTATAATGTATTTCCTCCATCGTATGACCCCTCTGACCTCACACATTAGGGGGCATCTGTTATAGCTGATTTTACCACTCCAGGTGAATCACCCTTTGTATGGCCTTCCCCCATCCCTCTATAGACTCCTTAGATCCCGTGGACCATTTTTTGTCCTTTGATGTTTCCTTGACCATCCCTAAAAACATGTGAAAAATGATACACGTGACTTTTAAACCCTTAATCGTGTATATACGCAGGTTTGACCCCTAAAACCGCATACATCGGGATGTGTACAAAATCCAAATCCTTTTGGAGTTTTCCTTGACATGGATCCGACTCACTTGAATCCTGTCCTTCCCTATGCCTTGAGATCACTCGGATTCGACCTTTCATTACCCCTTTGAAAAGCTATATAAGGAACTCTATGGGACATTGAAGGCATATGAGAGAATTGAGAGCAAGGAAATTATAGTCCATTGTTGCCAGAACTTATGCTTGAGTCTGCATCCCTTTGTCCCTTGGAGCACTTTTGTGTTCTTTCCAAGCTTGCCTTTTGCTTGTGAGCTTGCTATCGAGAGATGGAGGATTGAGGTGGTGGAGGCCCAAGTGGGGGATTCATTTTCTCTGATTCATAGACGTGCTGACAGAGGTTGTATCTATTGTAATCTCTGATTTATATTAATAGAAATATCTTTTCTTATACAATAAAGTGTGTTTGAATGAATATTTTATCCATGGGATGATTTCAAATGCTTATACATTATTGATTATATATGCTAGAATAGATCTAACACCATGATATATAGTATACTTGTATTGTTTACTTGTTGTTGAGGAAGTAATTTATGAATTCAAGCTGAAGTTGGAAAGCTAAATAGGGATCTACTTCAACCGTCCGGAATAAGGTACGAGGTCTATTCCTTTAGTGTTAGACATTTACTTTCTATTGCATATTGGAAAGGATTGATTTCTGGAGTCAAGCTGTCTGTTGTGGTACCCCAAGCCATAGGAATTTCTCTCCGTAAATTCTGTTACGGAGAGAAAATCCTATGGCTTGGGGTACCACAACAGACATCTTGACTCCAGAAACCAATGCTTTCCAATATGAAATAGAAATTAAATATCTAACACTAAAGAATCAAACCTCATATCTTATTCCAGACGGTTGAAGTAGATCGCCGTTGAGCTTTCCAACTTTCGCTTGAATTGATAGATTAATTCCTCAACAACAAGTAAACAATACAAGCATACTATATATATTGGTGTTAGATCTATTCTAGCATATATAATCAACAATGCATAAACATTTGAAATAATCCAATGGATAAAATATTCATTCAAACATACATTATTGGACAGGAAACGATATTTCTATTAATATAAAATCAGAGATTACAATGGATACAACCTCTTTCGGCACGTCTGCGAATTGGAGAAACTAAATCCCCCACTTGGTCCTCCACCACTTCAATCCTCTATCTCTCGATAGCAAGCTCACTAGCAAAAGGCAAGCTTGGGAAGAACACAAAATTTCTCCAAGGGACAAAGGGATGCAGACTCAAGCATAAGTTTTGGCAACAATGGACTATAGTTTCTTTGCTCTCAATTCTCTCTCATGCCTTCAATGTACCAAAGAGTTCCTTATATAGCTTTTCAAAGGGGTAATGAAAGGTCGAATCCAAGCGATCTCAAGGCATATGGAAGGCCAGGAATCAAGTGAGTCGGATCCATCTCAAGGAAAACTCCAAAAGGATTTGGATTTTGTACACATCCTGATGTACACAGTTTTAGTGGTCAAACCTGCGTATATACGCGATTAGGGGTTTAAAAGTCGCGTGTATCATTTTTCACGTGTTTTTAGGGATGGTCAAGGAAACATCAAAGGACAAAAAAAGGTCCAAGGGGTCCAAGGATTCTGCAGAGGGACAGGGGAAAGGCCATACAAGTGTGATTCACCTAGAGTGGTAAAATCAGCTATAACAGATGCCCCATAATGTGTGAGGTCAAAGGGGTCATATGATGGCCGAAATACATTATAATTCCATCCGAGAAGTGGGGTGATGAAGAATTTCAAATGGAAGACCAGCCACCCAACCAGCATAGTACAGTGATACAAGTCTGCACATAACTAGAAATATATATAACAGTCCCGGATATATAAGAGTACAATGGCAATGAATAGGCATGATACAAGATATCACATAAGTGGTCATCACCATGTAAAATATACATAGATCAGAATCTCCGTAATGAAGATATACAAAGGACCATTATCTCCATAATAGCTAAAGATATACAATGGATCAAGATCTCCATAATAGCTGGAAATGTCTAACATATACTGGAATCAAGTCACGAGAGCTGAAATCTCATGAACACTGGCATGATCAAGTAGGTAGCATATAAGAGATACCACCAATCTGGAAGGTCTTCTACACAAACCGCTACGAGTACATGTCCTACTATGCGAATAGAGGTGTCGAGGTCGAAAATAGTAGTCCATCCTCTGATTACCAGTCATTAATGTATATTGTTTTACAAAATGATTTAGTGATGTATAATTGTTTTTCTTTTTGTGTTGAGTCGATTGTGAAAGTAATGCACATATAAGGCATTAATTTATTTTTAATTTGTCAAAACGTGTCTAATTTGAAATTTATGATATCGATGAACCTTAAGCATGAAATAAAAGCATTATTATTGCCTTGAACATATTTCCTAAATTTGTGATAGTAAGTGGTAAAAGCATGAAACTTGGGATCAAGACTTTTGATTTGATGGTTCCACCCCCACCCCTCATGATTCTAGGAAATCCATGCAAGCCAATGATGAGAGTTTTATTTGGACAATAATGTTTGTAGAATGAGATGTTTATCACACATAAAACGTCGATATATGATCAATGGTTGTGCACTATAAATCACCTAGGATAATTTTACATTCACCATTGTGACCAAACCCCAAATCAAGGAAGCAACCACTCAATGACCTATATACGAGAGGCTTATTCATATTTATTCAAATCTATGCTTATATTTTGGAAATTTGTAGGTTTGCAAATGAAAATAACCCAAATAAAAATAGCCCAAAAAAATGGCATATAGAGACATTGAATAATAGCATTGCATAGTTTCTTTTCTAAGAGGAAAAATGTCAATAGAGATTCGAGGATTGGAGTGAAGTTAGGGTTTTTCATAAGATCATCCTTGTAGGGGAACCAATGGATTTTTTGGAAGAGAGTAATATCTCCACCTCTATGGCCAAAGAAGGTAATAAGGGGTTCCAACAAATTGATAAAATTCACTAGACGCAAGGGGGATCTCAAATCCAGACCAAGGACACAATTTCAAAGGAAAAATCAAAGATAAATCTTAAAAGAGGATGCATAGAAAAGGCCATAGAGAATTTGTGCTATGAGTTCACCTCTAGTGGAATTGAGAATTATAGCTAGTTGATGAAGGATAATGCATCAATAGGTAAGTTTGCACGCATTTGGGTCTCAAGAAATCCCTTGGCATGGTGGGTCAACTCAAGATGGAAGTTAAAAAGAGAAGTGGAGTTAAAGTAAGTTTCAAACGAATTATTCACTATAATCTTTAGCAATTGTGAAGAAAAGGAGAGGCTCTTAGGAAATGGACCCTATTTCTTCAACTTAGCTACTCTCCACTAAGACAAACTGTAAAACTCTACATAGATGATGGTACAAAATATATCGATGTATGGTTGGCGGGGAATTTGAACTGCTTAAACATAAGTTCAAATATTGCATAGTAGGTGAGTACATTAGCGAATTCAAAGCTAAGCCACATGATATTCACACAAAAATTGGCAAGCAAGTACTTTGATACCTAAAAGGAACTCTTGATTATGGTATTGAATATATTAATCATTTAATTGTTAAGTTAATAGGTTATTTAAGAATTTGACTACAAAGGTAAAAGGTTGCTGAGTGGAAGAAGATAACAATGACTCCTCTAATAAAGTTGTATTAATACATCATATTATATTATGGTTTGAATGACACCTCTTTATTATACCTGCCGCAACAGGTTATATTGTAATCGTAACAACGCTGACTATGTATTAAATAATATTGATAAAAAATTTCTCAGATTTGTCTTATAAAAACTTTATAAAAATAAATTTACATTTTTTATAGTATAATTTAATTATAATTATTTTCTATCTATTCCCTTATAAAACATGGGTTCTTATTTCGTAATGATTATTTGCAATCACCTCACATTTACTACAGGTGTATTCACTTATAAAATATGGATTTGCTTATAAAACATGGGTTCTTATTTAGTAATGAATATAAACCACTCACTAATTAAAACATGGATATGCTTACGGGTTAATGAATATAAACCAATCACTAATTAGTATTTGCAATCACCTCACATTTACTACACACATGGATTTGATATGATTTGGATATTGTATTTCATAAGGAGTTCTGGATTTAAATGGATAAAAAATATATTTTATTTTAAGTATTTTATTTTCACATTTACTATTTACTATATATGTGGATTTGATATGATTTGGATATTACATTTTATGAGGAGACATGGTTTGATATGATTTGGATATTGCATTTCATGAGGAGTCCTGAATTTAAATGAATACAATAAATATTTTATTTTAAGCATTTTAAAATAAGGCTTGCTTTAATTGTTTTCTAGCTATTAACTTTTAATATATTTATTGAGAATTTGAGATACTTCTATAATTATACTAAATTCTAAATATCTAAAAACATATATAGTTACTAAAATTTTATAGCTAGCATGATCGACATTATTTTCTAATATTAAAGATTTGCAAATTACACAAAAAAATTCCACCCCAACAATATTTTTGTCTTTAAAGAAACAACATGTATGTCATTGAGATGGCTCATATTCAATTTTTATTTATTAAATAGGTGGTACCCATTATCTCTAGAGGATTGGATTGATCAATTTCAATACCAGAAAATATGATGTAATTTTCATTACTCAATTTAAAATATATATATAATTTTTTTTAAAGAACATTATTATATTAAGAGTATATTTAAGTGATTTTAAGCTTTTGACTACCCACATATGCCTGACAACACAATTGCAAGTGTATATGTTGGCACTTGAAGAGGTTGGTGATTATGTATATAAAGGTAAGATTTACCTTCATCCATTAATTAACTATGATTAAAAAAAATCAAACTTCATGTCTTTAAATTAGCATGAAACTTTCAATTACACTGAAATCTAATATTAGTTTATAGTTGGAATTTTTTTCAATAAATATTATAATTTAATATTTCACAGTATACTTTAGTACTCCTTGTGTCTAGCTTATAAATAGCCCTTAAATGTTTACAAGTAGTCTTTACATAATTTAAAGTTGGAAAAATATTTTAATAAATCTTATAATTTAATACTCCATAGTATACTTGAGTACTCTGTATCTAGCTTAGAAATAAGCCTTAAAGATTTACAAGTACTATTTTCATAGTTAGTTAGTTTATTATTTGTTATGTTTTTATTATTTAGTTATTGAAAATTAGAGGTTAGTTTGATATTGACAAGAGTTTTATGTTATAGAGATTTTTAGGGTTTAAACATTTTGATATATATTTTTTATTATATTCATTAACTTAGTTTTTATGAAAGAGGATTTTTATAGTTTGTATAATATCAAACTTTTTCATATAAAAAAATATTTATTTTCATATGTATATATAGAAAATTTGAACTTTTATCTTTATAATCAATACAATTACGATTATATTTTTAGAATAATATTAATATTTTTTCATTAAGCAACTATTTATATGTTGTCAATATTAAATTCACTCACATTATAGATTTACATGTTTACAATTATCAATAAAATAATGTTTTATTTGAAAAAAAATATTTACAAGTTTTCAATAATTAATAACCTTATTTTTTACCATTCATTCAATTTTTTCATTTTTAAAGAAAGATTTTAATTTATTTATTTACATGGATTTATGTATTTTTAATAATTAGTAATCTTTTTTTATTCAATTGGCTCAATTTTTTGAACCTCAAAATGCTTAATATGTGGAAAAGGTATGCATTATCTAAAATTATAGTTATCTCCGAAAATTAACTTTTCACATTTGTATATTATTATCTAAAGATTCAAATATATAATATGTTTTGCTACCTACTAGTGACATTATCACGGTTGAAATTAAACAATAAATAATAAGGCTACCCCAATTGTTTCGTGCATTTTACAATTTAGTTATCCAAGAGACTTACTACTTGGTAGAACTAGTACAAAAATTTAGCAGGTGAAGTGACGTCCACCTGTTGCCGCCTGATTGTTAAGTGATTGTTATTCGGCATATGTGAGAATTAATATATTTTTCTCATGAGTTAACATGTGATTGTCTTTATGCATATGTCAGAGCTTAGGTAATCAACACTTACAATTGTTTGTTCTTTTCTTTAGTTCTCACTAAGCAATTTCAGATCTAGCAACCATTTCTAGTGGACTAACATCAATACAGTTCCTTTCTTGTAATGTAAAATTGGACCATCTTAATGTAAAAGTGAACCATAGTAATGCATTAGTACATTAAGGAATATATATAAAAATTAAAAATAAACTCATAATATTATTATTATATGTATATATAAATAATTTAGTAAATACACATCATAATGTCATAATGAGTAATGAAACTACCTATATTTCAATTTTCCTTTCATCTTATTAATTTTTTTATTAATCCTTGTGGTTAAAAATATAATATCTATTTTATTTGAAATGTACCAACATGGTAAAAATATGGGGATATGGAGCTAAGGCATGGTATCCAAATGAATTGCAATCAACCCCAATTAAACCCTTAGACGTCTTTGGCTCAAATGACAATAATTTAAAAAAAAATGCTCTTTTCCTCAAATTCAAAAAGCCCACCCCTAAATTAACTTAGTGTTCTTCGTGCTTCAATTTTTTTGCAAAATTAACTTACTATTGGACTATCACTTTAAACAGAAATGGAATGGAACAAGTCTCTCAAAAGCCATGTATATAGAAATCCTAATAAATAAGGCATCATATAATGTCAATCTAAATAACAATGAATTTAAATATTCTTATTCACTCCCCGATTTGAGCATATATAAATATATACAAAGATAACTCTACGAGATAATCAAATGGAAAATAAGGAAGAGGTACAGAAGTAGTTATTCCATTTAATTAAATGGTGTAATGTAAATACGGAAATAATTTCAATAGTTTAATAACTTATTTGTTTAATATGTTATCATTTCTTCTCATTTTTTCATGCCCTCAGTTGCTTAACCATAGAACTATCTCCAAATTACATTGTTTACATTTTTTTGAAATGTAATTGAGTTATCCCTAAACTAAGCCACAAAACCCTTGTTTAAAAAAGGATGGAACCCTCTGCCAATTATTAATTCATCAATCCATACTTCACCTAGTAGCCTCTATGGAAGAAATATCTTTGTAGGAATTGTAGAAGTATTGACAAATGGAGAAATCCTTTGAGTGAAGAATGTTAAATCAATCGAACAGATCAGCTACCCAACCTATCACTTCCTGGTTCCCACCAAATTGGTGTTTATTGTTTTTTGACCAATTCTCTCGGGGAATTATCAATCTTCTAACATGAAGACTCCCATGGAACCATTAAAAAGATCAACAGTCGTGTCACTATTTTGGAATTATCAATCTTCTCACCATCCAGTCCCGAGCCATTAAAAAGATCAACAGTCGTGTCACTATTTTGGAATTATCAATCTTCTCACCATCCAGTCACGAGCCATTAAAAAGATCAACAGTCGTGTCACTATTTTGGAATTATCAATCTTCTCACCATCCAGTCATGAGCCATTAAAAATATCAACAGTCGTGTCACTATTTTGGAATTATCAATCCTCTCACCATCCAGTCACGAGCCATTAAAAAGATCAACAGTCGTGTCACTATTTTGGAATTATCAATCTTCTCACCATCCAGTCACGAGCCATTAAAAAGATCAACAGTCGTGTCACTATTTTGGAATTATCAATCCTCTCACCATCCAGTCACGAGCCATTAAAAAGATCACGAGCCATTAAAAAGATCAACATTCGTGTCACTATTTTGGAATTATCAATCTTCTTACCATCCAGTCACGACTATTCCCGCTCGCATGTCATGGCTATTCTAGAACTATTCACGCTTGCATGTCACGACTATTCTAGAATTATCCATTAAGTGGAAGGGGCATATGGACTTTCATGGAGACTTGCATGGCATGGTTGAAAGATCATCAGTCCTGTTGCTATTTTGGACCACCTATCAAATACGCACCAATCTACACTAACCATAAAAATAGATGTTAACTTGCTGTACGCTGATTAATTTTCAACTTTATCATCAATTCTGTCACTATTTTAGAATTATCAATCTTCTCAGCATCGAGTGGAAGAGGCATTGATTTTTCTCAGTTTGAAATTCAACCACTAACAATGAGCCCGACAAGAATCATAACTTGTTGCATGCTCATTAATTTTCGCCTTTATCATCAAGCCTATCACTATTCTAGAATTATCAATCTTCTCACCATCGAGTGGAAGGGGCATAGATTTTTCTGGAAGCGAGAGCGACGACTATTCAGGAATTATTGATCTTTTAACCATCAAGTGGAAGGGGCATATGGACAATCATTCAGGAATTATTGATCTTTTAACCATCAAGTGGAAGGGGCAGGAGACTCGCATGGCAGGGTTGAAACCAAGAGCCTATAGACAGTCATGGAGACTCAGTCCTGTCACTATTTTGGACCACCTATCATCAGTCCTGTTAAGATTGCCACCGTGTCAAGAAAGAATGACTTGCTTCAACAATGTAAAATAAATAAATTCACAATGCACTTGCCCGTCTCACCCATATTTATTTCCATGCTAAATTTTCCATATTTATTTCCATGCTAAATTTCCTTTTGCTTTGCATATTATTTTAAAAAGTTATTTAGCCTTATATGGATTTCTTTTATTAATTTTGTTGGCATATTATTAGTGATGCATATACTAAGTTTAAATTTATAAGTATTTTTATTTAGAAAGTTAGGTTGAACTTTAAACATGAGATAAAGGTAGATGGTCCAAAATTATGATAAGAATGTAGGAAATCTAATTTTTAGGGTTTTAGGGTTAGGTATATTATCTATTATTACTGGTATTTAATAAAGACTTCATGAGTTTAAGAGACAACTTGGGAAAATCATATATGATTGTGTTAACGCAAAATATTGTCTTGGCATAGTTCTTTATGGTCCACACCATAAGTATACATCATAATCCTACCATTATTCCATTCATTTTGATCTTCACAACTAAATTCCACCTAAATTGGTCCAAAACATCATTATTACGTTCCTCATAAATACAGTGAATAAGGGCATTTATTGCAACATAACCCCATTCTCTAAAAAAAGGACAAAAAAAACCCTAAAATGAGAATGGGAAAAAAACTATGGACAAATACCATGCATTATGAAAAACCATAGACCAATACCATGGGCAAGAAAATCTTGGATCATCATATAAATATAGTGTAAAGGTCTCCCCAGAAACACTTTTTACTTTTGAGCTTTTTGTCAATCATATTTTGTCACACCTTTTACATTGTTTACCTTTTTGTCACACCTTTCCAGATTGCATGTTGGGTTTACTCCATACACCCCTTGATCCATATTCCGGTTGACAACCATTGGTGGAGAAAATCGTAGAACCGTCGAAGCAGTTGGACCACATCCTCAAACGGTTATAGTGGCCCATTTTATAAAGGTATGTTGCATTTGTTTCATTAAAATTAGAAAATCTAAAAATAATGGTTTTGCTTATTGTTTAAGACAAGGTTGAGAGCTTTTCCCTTACACCATGAACTCTACCTTTAGATCCCTTTGATCTAAGGTAGGTGGTTTTGCACATAGCTGGAGAGAAATCTCCACTACATATTGTATTCATATGTGTATTGTCCTTCATGAAAAATGGAATCTCATACTTATATTTATGTAGTTGATTCTCCTAGTGGTATCTGAGCACTATAGTTTTTAGGGAAAGTAGAGAATTGCTAAGTAGACTCCCTTTAGTATGCTCCCTAGCATCTTATTTACATTTCTTTGCCAAGTGCTTCACTTGAACCTTGAGAGTTGCACTAAGTATTATTCTCTATGTTTTTTAGCTCTGCATGCATACATGCGAACCCTAATTTGTATTCTCTTTAATTCATGTTTCCTCTCATTTTGAGATTATCTTTGTTTTTTTTTCTTCACAACCTCACCTCTATTATCTCCACAGTGCCCACATGCCCACCACTATTTACCATGCTTTCACTGTCTTTTTCAAATGGGACATTCCTCAAAGTACCGATAATATAAATTTTTCCATGCCATGGGATGCCACAACCTCCATTTCTACTCCTTTTCCCAAATCTCTCATAATCCATTCATCTTGAATTTGGGATTGCTCTTTCTCAACCCCAAATGCAACATGGGTTTCATCTAAAGTACTTTGTAATGTTTGTTGAACACATACAACCTTGTCACCTCCATCAATAGCTCACTGAATGTTTCTAAATGTCTCATGTTGAATTTTCACATGTGCTAGAACAAATTTCAATCCATTGACATGAGGTTTACATGGCACCCTCATCATCTGAGAATCATAATCACTGTACCCATTTTTCCATTCAATTCGTTGTACTATGATATCTATATTACTATACTGCTCACTCCTTTTTAAGACAAGTTAGCTTCCACAACTCGCTCTTAAAACCCTAATTTGTGTTGGTTGTAAAACCCTAGTCAACATATAATATCCGCGACCTATTGTCATAGTATAGTATTGACATGCATGGGGGATAACAGAGTGGGATTAATGAGTTTTAGAGTTAAGTGGTGAAGTGTCCAAGAAATAAATGAACAAAGAAAACAAAACATATCTTTATTTGGAAATAGTGCAAGGGAGTTTCTTGCTTCATTTCAAGCTTCCTAAGAATGAGGATATCTATGAGGTGAAGACAAGGATGGATAAGATTTTGATGAACCTTATTATCCCCAAGATTCCTTGCCACAATCCCCATATCAAGTATTCAGTCACAATATATTGTTGAATCAAACCTAGTATTATCAAGTCACATGATGAAAACGAGGTAACAAATGACACAGAACCGGAAGAGAGTACTGAGGGTGTTGGATGGTTCAGATGGTAGAAGAAGGAACTGTACATGGTACATTTCCTATATATATATATATATATATATATATATATATATATATATATATAGACTAAAAAAGGAGTAATATTAAACAGGCTGTGCGCAACCATTCATTAAAGAAAACAACATATGTAGATTTCTTGCTTATCAGAGAAAAAAAAGACAAAACTAGGCTGGAGGTTAGACCTTAAAATGCCACATAGAGTTCTTACATTACGATTAATTACAGAAATAGTATATACTTGAATGTACTACTGGTTAAGTAATATGCAAAAAAACATAAACTATTTATCAAACACATTAAGGGTTGCCTTGATGCCCCACGGGCTGAGTGACAGATTCGTCCTCCATGTGTTGAACTGCTCCTTGAAGGTTTTCATGATCTTGGCTTCCCTGATTCATTTGCACCAGGTGTTGAAGATCCTCCTGAATGCGGTCGACTTTCCCCATGATTTCCTTCAAATTCATTTCATTATCATCTATCCTAGCATCATGATTGCTAATCTGGTAAGAAGTATATCCAACCACATCAACAAGCTTTTTTACCTCTTTGGTTGTCTCCCTGCTGTCCATGATTCCTATAGCCACCATTTCATATAAACGCCGAAGGTTTGCCTTCAAGTTTGCGAGGCTTTCATTTTCCCCTGTGCGGTCCATTCCCTAGTCTTGACCGAAACTGTAACTAGTAAGATTTAAACTTGAAAGATCCCAAGAAATCAAAAACCTGCCCACTACAAAAAATGCTATCTTTGGAGGGGAAAATGTTGTAAACATAACTGAGAATAAAAATTTCTTGCTGTAAGGGGTCACAATCCTTTCTACTGCAACAAGAGAGCATTCCTATCATGACTTCCTTCCAACCAAAGCAATTACAACCAAGAGTCAGAATATTACCTTCAGAAAGAGGTTGTCTGGAGAGAATTTCACTGGCCGTAGGGCCTGAGGCTGAGCGCCACGACGGACCAACAGCACTGCGCGATGAGCAAAGACAGTTCAGGAATACAGCAAGTGCAAGTCTCTCCTTAACAAAACTCCTTATCAGAGGCAAGGAATCCCATGGGATCCCCTAAGCAAAGCCTTCATCAAATACAGAAATAATAGCAAGCAAAGCTTCTTCCGAACAAACAGCTTGAGGTTGAATGAGGTTGTGGCTATCAAAAGGAGCGGAAGGGAAGATGAAGCTTCAATATGAAGCCATGGTACATAGCGGGACAAGACTTGGAGCGTTTCTTTTTAATGGGAATTTAATCCTAAGAGGATGGCGCATTAAAGCAGGAGGCTTTGTAGAAGGGGTGGAGAAGGGTGGAGGCTACACATCACTGTGGGAAGGAATGGAGAAAAAACCATAATCCATAGTGTTTATCATGATGAAACTTAGGATAGGGTGGGTTCTTAAGAGGGGGTTAAACATTTGAAACATTAGGGAATGGGTTTGAGTCCTATGTCTAGGCCATTGATGCAAATATGACCTTGGGGAAGGGAGGCCCCTGAATTGGCCAAAGCGTCTGTGGGAGCATTATTTGCTCAGAGAATATGGAAAAAATCAATTTTATTTGAGAGGAGGGGAGTGATTCTGTCATACAACCTTCTGCACTTGATGGATCCTGAGGTGTATCCATTAATCATTTTGTATATGACTTGCCTCGAGTCTCCAAAGACTGCTCTCCTGGATGTAGTTGTCATGACTAAAAGTTCTAACCCCTGCAAGAGAGCCATCCACTCGGCTTCGTTATTCATCTTGTGACCCAGTCCCCAAGCAAAAAAAAATTTCGTTTTTCCTCCAGGATCCAGTAAGATCCCCCCCGCACCTACCACCCCTCATTTCCTGTATATTAGAATCATTGTAATTCTAGTTTTTTCCTTGCTCACATAAACAATTTGAGCATCATGATGTCCAACTTCATATTTTTCCCATTAGATGTATATATGCAAATTTTGAAGACTTTGTAACTGTTCAATATGGATAGAAAAATATGTTCCAAACGAACAAAGAATTACTCATCACATTTGGCTTTTCACGTGTAGATTATTCCTACAATGTGTCCTTTCCTCTAGTGTTCATGCTTGCTAATTAAAAATTTCAATATCCACATTTTCTTCTACATTGGTGGACCTCCATTCCAATCCTTGAATTTGTGATGGCATGTAATGTCCCTTTTTAATATTTTTTATTAAATGGCAAATTTTTCATTTTTCCCCAATTTTGACCCTTGACTAGTTTTGATGTCTAGGTCTCCAAATTGGCCCAAATGATCCCAAATATTCTCAGAAGGTGTATGAATGATATTAATAATTGAATATGATGTTAAAGGATGATTTATGACCCTCCAATTACTTCTGCATACTTTTTTAATATTCTGGTCAAAGTAGGAGTCTTTACTAGCAAATTGGGGTTCCAATTCCGCCTGGGTAAATGCTGGAGATGGCTTCTCAAATGCTCCCAAACCCACTTGAATTTATGAAAAAATGTATAGTATGTTTAAGGGGAATTTTTAAGGTCTTATATGCATCATTATTCAGTTTATACAGGCTTTTATGACCATCTCCCAAACAACTACAAAATCACTAATTCGACCCTTGGGGAAAAGGCACCAAATCTTCTCCAAATGCAATTAACTTGAGAAAAATGGATTTAAATGATTTAGTGCTGAAAATGAAACTTGTAATACACATAAATTACAGTCCATTCATCATAAATATATCAGATATCCATTCTTCCATTCAAAATAATAAGCATTACCATGGCATACATCAATATAGTGGGGAAATAGTCACTGTTTTCTCATTAATAGTCATTTCGACATACAACTCTTTGGTATTTTGAATTGAGAATTTATGTGAATGAATAAAATATCATATTGAAATTATTAAAATAAGAAATATACCAGTATAATCTCTCTCAAAGAGTACAATAGCTCACCCAAAGCGCAATCCCTCCATGAGCAAGAATATGCAATAAAAACTGGAAATGGTTGAGAGAAAGTGCTGAAATAGAAGGAAACATGAGATATCCTATAGATTAAAACTACAAGTACAACTCCATTAAATCACCATGAAATACCTGAGTTCCCTCTCCAAACACCAACTTGGATGCGAATCTTTCACCCTCGAAATTGGCTAAGGCAAGAACTAGTCATCCACTAGATCTCTCAATTCACAAATGAAAATTTCTCAAATGATAAAAATCCCATCTCTTGGTTCATACCTATATTTTATAAAAATCCTTAGCCTTCTAAGGTTACCAATCCATCCACAAAATCAAGCCAATTCGAATTAGGGTATGTGGTCCAAATTTGCCATGTGTCCTACCTTTCCTATCTTTCCATCTTTCCCAAATTTGAGTAGGATCCCATTGAGCTTCCCCAAATCACATGAGCACCCTCTTGGATGCTCTATTTCAACCCAAAATGTCATATATTTCATATGCCAGCATTGAGATCTGATTTTTGTCATAGTTGTTATAGCAGATTTTACCACACTTGGTGAATCACACTTGTATGGCCTTCCCCTGTCCCTCTGCAGACTCTTTGGACCCCACGGACCTTTTTTATACCTTTGATGTTTCCTTGATAATCCCTAAAAACATGCTTACATTGCTATACATGACTTTTAAACCCTTTCTCGCGTATATACGCGTGTTTGACCCCTAAAACCGCATACATCGGGATGTCTGCAAAAGGCCAAATTCTTTTGGAGTTTTCCTTGACATGGATCTGACTCACTTGTCTCCTGGCCTTCCATATGCCTTGATATCACTTGGATTCGACCCTTCATTGCCCCATTGAAGAGCTATATAAGGAACCCTTTGGATACATTAAAGAATATGTGAGAATTGAGAGCAAAGAAACTATAGTCCATTGTTGGCGGAACTTGTGCTTGAGTATGCATCCCTTTGTCCCTTGGAGCACTTAGGTGTTATTCCCAAGCTTGCCTTTTGCTTGTGAGATTTCTATCGAGAGATGGAGGATTGAGGTGGTGGAGGACCAAGTGGGGGATTCAGTTTCTCCGATTCACAGACGTGCCGACAGAGGTTGTATTCATTGTAATCTCTGATTTTATATGAATAGAAATATCTTTTCCTGTCCAATAATGTATGTTTGAATGAATATTTTATCCATGGATGATTTCAAATGCTTACACGTTATTGATTATATATGATAGAGTAGATCTGAAACCAGTATATCTAGTATGCTTGTCTTGTTTACTGATTGTTGAGGAAGTAATTTATCAATTCAAGTTGAATTTTGAAAGCTCAACGGGGATCTACTTCAACCGTCCGGAATAAGGTACGAGTTTTGATCCTTTAGTGTTATATATTTGATTTCTCTTGCATATTGGAAAGGATTGATTTCTAGAGTCAATCTGTCTGTTGTGGTACCCCAAGCCATAGGAATTTCTCTCCGTAACAGAATTGGCGACTCCACTGGGGATGTTCCTTGTTTTTATTTTGGATTTGGGGGCACAATGTGCTTGATATTATTGACTTGCTCTTTGTTTCTCCTTGTTTCTGTGTTGCATTTTATAGTATGTTCATCCATTGACACTCCCCTTTATTGGTTTGACCCTTGGCCTGCTTTTTACCACTGCCTTCTCTATATACGCAGGTTTTTGGCCAAAAGTCATGTACATACGTGGATTTTTGGCCAAAAGTCATGTATACACGCATGTTTTTGTCCAAAATCCCCATATACATGCAACTTTTTGGCTAAAAGTCACGTATATATGTAGTTGTTCATTAAACAGTCACGTACATCCTCCCTTTTGGTGAGTTTGATGATTGTGGGAAGTTGTTGGGTGGGTTGTGAGTGTGGTTGGGTCTTCCTTGGGTCTGATGTTGTCTGTTGGATGCTTCTTTTCTGACCAGAGACCAATTTTTCATTGATTTTTCTTTGAAAGTAGTTTTAGTCATTTATCCTTTTTGTTTTTCCATTAGTGCATTGCTCTTTTTTTGGTCTTGGTGTCTTGTTGGGCTTGTGTTTTATACTTGCTGCAGAGACTGAGAGTTTTAGATGACTTTTATCGCATTTTTCATTCTTTTATATTGAAAAATACAAGGTATTTGCATTTTTTGCATATGGATTTGAGGAGGTACTTGCATTGGATTGCTTGGATGAGAGTTTGATTTAGGCTTTCATATAGGAAGTATTGCATTGACATCGAAGGAATGATTTTTTATGCATCTCTTGTAGTGGCATACCCTGTTTTTCATTTGACAAAGATTGCACTTAGCATTGTTTGTTATGGTGTGCATATTTATTTCACTGCTGAGTCATAATGTCATTAGTTGCACGGCCATTTCTCTTTGAGTAATTACAGCCAATTAAAATCAACCCATAATAAAATGAATTACACTTTTTTCTTTTATAGGGTGCACCAATAAGACTAGGTTTTAGGGTCTTGGAATAGTTCATTGTGAGTAAATTCTCCAAGATCACTGAACGAAACATGTATGTGTCTGTCCAGGTGAGAGTGTGAAATTCCTTGGTATAATTAGTGTTTCTCAGGATCCTCCTCTTACAAGGGAGTTAAGCACAAGGCAGTGTGAGTGGTTATGATTGGGATGACCCCTGGTTGTAATTGAGTAGCACCGAAGATATTTCCAGGATTGTATTCGTATCTGGGGTCTCTTTCGAGAGTTTTAGGCTTTGCTACCCTGCCCATACGGTCGATCCTGCCTGCGACTGTCCGCCTGAGCATTGGTTCTATTGGGGTGACCTTAGTTTCCTTACCTAGGTTATCACAAGGGGTACTTGCAGAGGTTATTCTGTAGGTGTCCTGACCAGGTATAGGTCGGACAGCATAGTCGCTTTATGCGTTGAAGCTGAGGGCCACTATAATTGGCTACGTACCTCAGTTTGTAGTGTATGGGAGTTTCAATCCTCTCCTAGGTGAGACATACCTGTTGCATTTGGGAGCTCACATATCCTCCCCTTGGTTTGCTTATATTTTGGCTGTATATTTTCTTAGGAGTGTGCTCTTTGTGCGCTAGTTGGCCTTTGGGATCACTGTTACTTGAGTATATTTATGCTCTCTTGAGTTTGGGTCCTTTTATTTTCGGCATGCCTAGTATCTTATCACCCATCCTTGATCTTCGTATAGACCCTGGTGTTAGACTTGGGGCCATCACAGCCCCTTACCGTGCTCATAGATTTGGGAATGGTTATATTCCATCCTCTACTCCATTTGTGGAGGATTTTCATTCCTTTCGCTCGGTCTTTACACTGTTGGTCACCTTCATGGTGGTGGTAGTGGATGCGTGAATGTTGGGTCTACACCTTACTTTCCTTTTTATGTCCCATCGTTCACCACATTGTTTCCTTTGGGTGCATTTGTCGTGATCATTACTCCCTATATCATATATTTTGGATTCTTTATTGACTATTTTGGGTTGTTTTGGACTAATATGGTTGTCATGTAGGGTCCAGTTTTTGTACACTCTCTCTGAGGTTTTGACCTGTTCATTCCTATCACAGGTATGATGTTTAAACTGGCATATAGGTTAGATTTCACCCGCCATTTTCATTTTGCATGACCTTATGACCATTTCATTATAACCGTAGGTACGAACACATTCTATCCTATCACGGAACCTTCTTGTTGTTTTAGAAGTGACATGGTGTGAATGGTAGATTTAGAAGTGACATGGTGTGAATGGTAGAGCTTTCCTATACATGGGTGTCCTAGTTAGCTCCCCTTTCCATTTGGTACCCATGCTATGAGTCCTCTCTTAGGTCCGGGAGTCCTTTGTATAGTATCGCCATGACATTTCGCAAGAGCCTCAAACTCCTCTTGATCTTTTGCTGTCCTGTTTCCCTAGGACTCCCTTATGTTAAGTTGTAATTGCATTATCATGAGATTTGCCTGCCTCATTGAGCCTTATGTCAGCTTCCCTGACTTTGAGTATCAGCCATATATCCCGAGCTTGTCTCATGTCTAGCCACACAGAGCCATTTTATATATCCTTTGCAGCTTGATTCCCTATTTTTACCAGGAGGGGACTTTCCCCTGAGTGTCGCTATCCTACATATGTGTCCTTGCATTGAGCATAGGCATGTTCCACTGCTTGAAACTAGTTTGTTTTCCCATTTGACACTCATCTCCTCCTAGTCTGTAACTTTAAAGAAATTTTATTCTGTTTCAAGCTTTTCAAATATTTGAAAAAGTCCAAAAAAATTAAAAAACCAAAAAGCCGGACAAGAAAAGATGTTATCTTTTGCAGTAGTCCAGTCGTGTCGCCTTCGAACAGAGCACTATATATCACATCCGTTGGTTGGGTAATAGTTTGACTTTAGGAGCTGTACTCATTTCTCTGAGTTTATCTCCATCGACTAGTTAAGCTTCCAATCCCTATGGAGCCTCTGTCGATGCCTCCTGTGTCGCAGAGATGTCCTAGTTTTGCATATCGAGTCTATACTACCTACATTCAGTCACCATTCACCTTTATGATCTTGTTCGAAATAAGTTGAAACTTGAGTCATCCATTCCTCAGTTATATTGACTTTGCATGTCGACGATTCCCGGAAGAGTTACTGGTTCGTGCACCTTATGATCGAGTCCTTCCACATTATACAGCTTTGCTGAGTACTTCGTGTTGGATGATGGGGGATGCCTTAATGCCCTCCTTCCAGTGGATTTCATCCCATCGACTTCAGATCATTTATTCTAGGATTGGAATCTAGAGTCATTTTTTAGTGCCTTGAGACGTGCAGTCATCATTGGCAGGTTCTCTCACCATCGATAGTTTTTTGGGAATACATCAATGTCCCCTGATTGATGGATCCTCTCAAGTGTTTGACCTCAACACATTTATTCACACTTGTTAGTTTGTACTCTAGTACCTTGATTCCCATTATCATTATCGGTGGGTGATCTCGCGTCTATTAACGGTATACATCAATGACCGATAATCAGACGATGGACTACTATGTTCGACCTCGACACCTCTATTCACATAGTAGGAATTGTACTTGTAGCGGTTTGTGTAGAAGACCTTCCAGATTGGTGGCATCTTTTATATGCTACTGTTATACCAAAATCCTATCACCATCATGTGATAAGACATTTGACATACCTACTTGCCCTGAATCCCAGCTTCTGGAGTGGAAACTAAATGGTTTTTCATCAATCTGTCATACAAATTCCTAGCACCACGCATGCCCCTTTATCCAGGAGTGGTACCCCTGCTCGTACTGCCTTTCATAGGTTGTCTACAAGTGGTGCCACCACCCATTTCCCTTGGTCCATAGGCGGTTATTACCAGAACCGCTCTGTCATAGAAGGAGAAGCGCGGTACCCTGGGTAAAAAAGGAAAAAGAGAAGTTTCTTGAGGCTTCTAGATGATAAGCCTCGTGTACTGCCTTATCCCTACTATCATGGGTTGGTTGAGCTTGAGATCCCTCATCCTGGGATCTTAGAGGCCACCTCACCCACTAATTTCTCAACCATCTCTCTCCATTAAATCCCTATAAATATGAGCTCATAGCCATGGCTGAGGGGAGAAGATTGAAGGTATTGTTATGCTGTTGGATTGACTCTTGGCCCAAGATCATTTGGAGAGAGCATAGAGAGATAGAGTCGGAGATTTTGGGGATGAAGAGCCGGTTTCATGGAGATGCATGTCAACACTAAGGCTTGGTTGTAAACTTTTTCATATTTCTAATGCAAGTTGATTTCTGTCCCACATATGATGTTGTTGTTGTGATTTCGCATATATATGTTGCTAGATTCCTTAGTCACTAGCATAGATTAGTAGAGCATATTTTGGTTGCTTTGATTTGTTTCGTGTTGAGCTTTTTTGTAGAGACACAGGTGAACTGTCAAAGCCTTGTATTCCAGATATCTACAATGTCTAGGGAGAGTCTTCAACCTCTATCCTCTATTTTTTATGGATCTGAACCATTTAGACCAGTGGAACACCTTGCTCTCTGCAGGAGGTGAAATATTCCAGCTAACAAATCTGGCTACTCCGCTGGGGAATTAGTGTATCAGTTGTTCTGATCTTCCTCAGTTTGCAACTCTTGTCCAAATCCAGGCTCCGTTTTATTCAACTTTTTTCAGTCAGATTTGCTTTCTGACTTGCATTATTTGGGTTTGAAATTTCCAGATCTATTTAGATCTGAGTCATTTCACTCTTTTATGCTCTGTTTCCATACTCAATTCAATAGTATTTGCCTTGATCTAGCCTTTTTATGACTTGATCTATCATTCTCTTTGTGTTTGGATTTTTTACAGGGAACCACACATGTTCTGTTGGTAAGGAGCGGTGCCACCACCTGAATCTAGTGAGCAAGGAGTGGTTCTGCCTCAAAACTGCCTGTCAGCAGCTTCATCTGCGCAGTGCCAGGTAGGCCCTGTTCCAGACTTTGAATTTTGATTTTTGTGTGTTTTTGGCTTACTTTTTGATGAAAATGAAGTGAAATTTAAAAAAAAATGCTCCCTCATGGCCAAGAGGGGCCATGGATTGCATATTCTGCAGTCGCTTTGAGTGTTATAATCCCTTTGCATTCAAAGAGAGTTTATGTTTCTTGCATTGGAGTTTACATTCTTTTCTTTGCTTGAAACCTCTTGCCCCTCTCTATAGATATCATTCGTTGGAATTGGAAATATACATTTCATTTTCATGTGTAGGTTTTTGTTTGTTTTGGACTCAAAATGCGTAAGTGATCCATGTTGTTTTGAGTATTTCTTTTCTTGGGTGATTCTTGTTTCCTTTTGCATGCTGATTTTTTCAATGCTTGGTAGAAAAGATTGGTTCTTCATTTCCTTGTCTGTTTCAAAGAGAAGTTTTAATTTTCTCTCTCTTTTGCTTTATTCACAAGTTTGTTGAACGTTTTTGTTCTTGTTTTGTGCATGACTGTTTGAAATTCTAGATCTTACTTTCATTGAGAAGAAATATATGTTTTCAACTTTGCATGCATTAGAGTTAGATTTGTTTGGAATCGTTAGTGAAATAATCTTTCCATTGAGTTTTTATGCATCTTTTTCAAGCATGAGAAGATAGGAAACATTTTGATTTATGTTGTATGTTCTCTAGATCTCTTTCTTATTTGCTTTGAAGATTGTTTGGGGTGCATTGATATTTCATTTTTCGTTTGAAAAGATAGAATTGCATTTGCATTTGGGTGTGCATTTTTTGGAAGAAAAGTAAATCTCTTTCCCCCTCTTAGGTAGAATTTCATTGAAGAGGAAAACTTGCATTGTCATATAGATCAGTGTGCATCTTCTTTATTTCAAGTTTTCACTCCATGGTTCTACCTAAACGCACAAGATAAAATTAATGGTAGTAATAGGTTAAAAATTTTAGCAATTTGAGTGATAAGTTAGAGACGTGTTCGAGCATCGTTAAACGTAGGAGCTGTCGTTATTTGTCAGCATTACATTCCGGGACTTGTGCGGTTCTTCCATGTACCGTCGGTATATCGAACGACCTTTCACATACCCTTGAGGTATATAGAAAGGTACTTCACGTACTCGATTGTATATAGGAAGGTCCCTTGTGTACGGTTATGCATTAGACAACACTACTACCATTTTGAGCTCCCTCGTACCTTGCATATATCGGGAGACTCTTTTAGGAATCCTCAAACCATCTGAGTTATACTTTTGGCCTGTCCTGTGAGGTTCCTGACTCTTATCCACTCCTTTCACATGTTTTCTTGTTGCTTTTAGTTTGAGTAGTACTTTCTTGTGCGTGGTAGTTAGGGGGTTATTAGAGAGTTTAGAGATGGCATCCTCATTTGGGAATACCACTCAATAGGTCCCTTTCCAAGGCGTACCTTTTGTATTCCCTCCAAGTGAAGGTATTGGTCCTCCCTTTATTGCCACTCTAAATCTTCCTGGATTAACTATAGGATTACCGGTCTGGCTGTTTAATCCAGTAATTCCTGTTACACCTAATGTATCAAATTGCACCTCTCCTCTGGGAGAGGATCGACCTCAACCTAATCCTGCTCCTTCTTCGCTAGTTGTTGGTTCACCCCTTTCTTCTTCTTCGCTTGACCAAATCTCTATGGTTAGTATTCATGTGGATAAGAAGAAGAAGAAAGGGAAGAGTAAAAAGAAGAAGGATAAGAAAGAGAAAAAGAAGCAACCATCTGCTCTTGATGGTGCTCGTTCTAAGAGAACACTTGGAAAACCCAAGTTCCCTTGCAAGATTTGCAAGGGGGACCACCTTCTTAAGGAGTTTCCCGGTCTCTCCCGTGTACAAGAAGAGTGGTCTAAAAGATCCAAACCGTCTGTGTCATCAACCTCTGATCATCATGTTGACAATACTCCCTCAACCAGTGACCCATTGGTAAAAGGTTGTAAGGGTAAAGTATTGTATCCTTGTTTGATATGCAAGGCTATGCATCATACTTTTCTTTGTCCAAGCATGGATGAAGCTTTGCGTTGGTTGGAAAATATTACTGATCATCAACAGGTGATTCCAACAAGTGATAGTAAGTTATCCCTCGATCCCCCACTGGTTGACCAAGTGGTCGATTCAGATTTATTTGTGGTTGATACCACTCTTCCTTCGGAGAGTGAAGTTAAAGTGGTCGATTCGATGTCATTTCCACCTGATCCCGCTCTTTCATTAGAGAGTGTTAAGACTGAAGTAGTCTCTTTGACCAAATCTTCGTCTTGTTCTTCTCTTTCAGTAGAGAATGAACTAAAACCTGCCGAAGTTTTTATGCTTCGTTCTGATTGTTCTCAACAAGAGGAAATTTTGTCTGTTTCAACAGAACCCTCTCCAAGTGCTGAGGTTATTTCCTTTGACTAGAGTAACCTAACAAAGTCTTGTCTTCATTCAAGTATTCCTTTCCAGATAGTTGTGAATTTTACTGCTAGGCGGATACTTCGCACTATTGTTGACGAAGGGGCTTCTGTTAGTATTATATCCTCAACTGCTTGGAAAGCTTTAGGTTCTCCTCATCTTGTGCCAGCCACCGATCAGATATTGGCTTTTAATTGTAGGCCTACTGCACCTTTAGGGACCCTTCCTTGTTTTCCTATTACATTAGGAGGGAAAACTGTTTGTATTGATGTTGTGGTGGTCCAAGGTCCTTTATATTTCAATCTACTCCTTGGACATGATTATGTTTATGCCATGAAGGCTGTTGTGTCCACTCTCTTTCGAGTTATGCATTTTCCCCATGATGGGAAGATTGTGACCATTGATAAGCTTTCATTTGTTACACCTAATCATCGCATTACTCCTAGTAATCAGACTGCCTTGAATGTGTTGCATGTTCTTGTGCCTCTTTCCCCTCCTAGTTAGTTTCTTCCCATCATAGGTAAAATGGGGGGCATGGCTCTAGTATATGGACATCATAATGGAGCTAAGCAGCTAGATTTTATGAAATGGGGGCAACCTACCAACCTTTGGATATCATGTTGGGTAGGAGCAGGTTGTAGAGCATAGTTTATGCTTTTGGTTTCAAGCTCATTAAAAAATAAAACCACTCCTTAAGCATAGTTTACGCTTTTGGTTTCAAGCTTGCATAAAAATGAAACCATGTCTAGAGCATAGTTTACTTTTGGTTTCAAGCTCATTGAAAAATAAAACCACTCCTTAAGCATAGTTTACGCTTTTGGTTTTGAGCAAAGTTCCCATTCTATGTCAATCTCATTAAAAAATGAAATAGCACCCGACCATCATGTTAGGTTCTGACCATCCTGTCAGTTTTCCTTAAGCATATTTTATGCTTTTGGTTTCAAGCTTGCATAAAAATGAAACCATGTCTAGAGCATAGTTTACGCTTTTGGTTTCAAGATCGTTAAAAAATAAAACCATTCCTTAAGCATAGTTTACGCTTTTGGTTTCAAGCTTGCATAAAAATGAAACCATGTTTAGAGCATAGTTTACTTTTGGTTTCAAGCTCATTAAAAAATAAAACCATTCCTTAAGCATAGTTTACGCTTTTGGTTTCAAGCTTGCATAAAAATGAAACCATGTCTAGAACATAGTTTACTTTTGGTTTCAAGCTCATTAAAAAATGAAATATCACTTAACCATCATGTCAGGTTCTGACCATCATGTCAGTTTTCCTTAAGCATAGTTTACGCTTTTGGTTTCAAGCTTGTATAAAAATGAAACCATGTGGAGAGCATAGTTTACACTTTTGGTTTCAATCTCGTTAAAAAATAAAACCATTCCTTAAGCATAGTTTACGCTTTTGGTTTCAAGCTTGAATAAAAATGAAACCATGTCTAGAGCATAGTTTACCCTATGGTTTCAAGCTCGTTAAAAAATAAAACCACTCCTTAAGCATAGTTTACGCTTTTGGTTTCAAGTTTGCATAAAAATGAAACCATGTTCTGAGCAAAGTTCCCATTCTATGTCAGCCTCATTAAAAAATGAAATGGATTTCCTTAAGCATAGTTTACCTTTTGGTTTCAAGCTTGCATAAAAATGAAACCATGTTCCAAGCATAGTTACCTTCTGTTTCAAGCTTGTGTAAAAATGAAGTAGATCCCCTTCCCTTGAGTCGAGTCTTCCCTTTAGTGTTAGAACTTGAACCTTCTTTTCACCTTCCCGATTCTCGTTCTTCCTACCTCCCTGGTGAACATTTTCACATTAGTAACAAGGTTTTTAGGTTGGGTATGGAAGAAGAATCGTCCCATGAAATGAATCTTGGGGGCATGTCAAGCTGCTAGCAACCATGTTAGGGGTAGGCTTCACTAGAAATCATGCTGGGGGCAGGATTTCAACCTCTATATGTCATGTTAATGGGATTTTCAAGCATAGCTTACTCATTGGTTTCGAGCTTGCATAAAAATGAAACCAATCCTTGAGCATTCTTTCAACCAATCTTCGAGCTCGTTAAAAATAGTAAGATGGTGTTGAGATTAATTTTCAATTTTCGTGCTCTAGTTAAAACATGAAAAGTGGTTTGAGCTTAGTTTATTACTTTTTAGTGCTCTGGATTCAAACATGAAAAAGGCTAATGGATTCCTCTTTAAGCTCTTTTTAGGCTCCCTAAATACGAAAAGATTGCCGAGCGATCTTGTCTTCTTCACGCTCATTAAAGTATTTGAAGAGTCATCCGTCCGATGGTAGGTTATCTCTTTCTTGGTTCGGATAGGAGTATTTACGAGAAAGGAACAATCCAGCCAATCATGACTGGAAGAGTTCTCTAAGGTATGATTTTACACTTTTTTGGGCCTTAGAGACTAAATCATATGAAAAAGGACCCCCATGGAGTTTCCTTTCGTATTTGTTTAGACTCTCTAAACATGAATGATACTGAGTTTTCTTTCAGTGGAATCGTTAAAATTAAACATTGAAAGACTTTTTTTGGGAATGAACCCCCCCTCTCTCAGGTTCGTAAAACATATGAGTCTGGACTTGTCTTCCAACAAGCTATATCGAGTGTTTGTTACTCTCTTTGAACTCGTAAAACCGAAAAGAGGCACTCATCGATCATGATGGGGAAAATGGGAAGGGAATCATTTTGTAAATAATGGCAGTCGTTTGTCGTTACCTTTGAACATGGCACTTGTCTGCACAATCATGTTAGTCAATTGGGTATTCAGTTGATCTCCGTGACGATCCACTTTCATGAGTCATGTCAATCCTTTGAGTCTTTCAAAAGAATGCATTGTCCATTGTCACATTGTGTATCTATCTTGTCTAGTCATGCTGCCAAGTCATTTTGTCGTGCCGCCTGATGTTCAAAGGGGATCTAAAGAAGTTTTACCTCTGCAGTCTACACAGTCTTTGTGTCAATATCTTTGAGTCAGTCATATGGTTACTGCATTCACATCATTCCAGAACTATGTTTTGAGTTTCATGTCGTCGATGTGGGACTCATCATGGCCCTCCTTCGATGAGAATATCCCCGTCGACATCAGCTCATTATCCGAGAAATAGTCTTAGAAACAATATTTAGTACCTTGAGATTTGTATGCCTTAATGACAGATTCTCTCACTCTCGAAATAGGTTCACATCATTGAACTTTGATCGATAGAATCGACTAGGTGTTCGACATCAGTACATCTATTCACACTCAGTATATTGTACTAGGGTACCTTGGGAATCATTGACATTAATGGTGATCTCCCTCGCACTTGTTAACGATTCACGTCATTGGCCAGTAATCAAGTGGTTTCTACCATGTTCGACTTTAGATCATTGTAATCACATGGATAGAATCGTACTTTGTGGAAGATGAGACGAAGACCTTGGGCATTTGTTTAAAAGCGCTCATTGCTTTTTCCCCATGTTGCGATGAAGTTTTGTATATCTAGCATGGATCCACATTTGTATGATTGTGGCTATGCTCAAATTTGTGTCTGTATGACATAGATCTACGTTGTATGTCTAGTAGCTATGTCCAAGTTTGAGTCCTCTATCACATGGATCTACGTTGTATTCTAGTAACCATGCTTGTTTATTCCACTCATGGATCTGCCTTGTATTGGTCTGCAGCTATGATTTTGGTTACTTGTGTTTATGAGTCAACATACTGATGTACTACAGATGCCTACTTGACTGCATACTCCGATTGAGCCAACATTTTCATCTCCTGGCAATAACTTGTTCTCAAATCTCTCGTTTATCATATCACTCTAAGACTCATGCTTTGGGGGGCATCCTGTTATACCAAAATCCTATCACCATCATGTGATAAGACATTTGACATACCTACTTGCCCTAAATCCCAGCTTTTGGAGTGGAAACTAAATGGTTTTTCATCAATCTGTCATACAAATTCCCAGCACTGCGCATGCCCCTTTATCTAGGAGTGGCACCCCTGCTCACACTGCCTTTCATAGGTTGTCCACAAGCAATTCCACCACCCATTGCCCTTGGTCCATATGCGGTTATTACTAGAACTACTTTGTCATAGAAGGAGAAGCACGGTACCCTAGGTAAAAAGGGAAAACAAGAAGTTTCTCAAGGCTTCTAGATGATAATCCTCATGTACTGCCTTATCCCTACTGTTGTGGGTTGGTTGAGCTCGAGATCCCTCATCCTAGGATCTTAGAGGCCACCTCACCCACTAATTTCTCAACCATCTCTATCCATTAAATCCCTATAAATATGAGCTCATAGCCATGGTTGAGGGGAGAACATTGAAGGTATTGTTATGCTGTTGGATTGATTCTTGGCCCAAGATCATTTGGAGAGAGCATAGAGAGCTAGATTCGGAGCTTTTGGGGATGAAGAGCAGGTTTCATGGAGATGCATGTCAACACTAAGGCTTGGTTGTAAAATTATTCATATTTCTAATGCAATTTTATTTCTAACCCACATATGATGTTGTTGTTGTGATTTTTGGACCACCTATCAAATACGCAATAATCTACCATACCCCATTTCTGTGTACACTCTCAATGAACCATAAAAATAGATGTTACCTTGCTTCACGCCGATTAATTTTCACCTTTATCATCAATTTTGTCACTATTCTAGAATTATCAATCTTCTCAACATCGAGTGGAAGGGGCATAAAATTTTCTCATTTTGAAATTCAACCACTAACAATGAGCCCGACAGTAATCATAACTTACTGCACGCTCATTAATTTTCAACTTTATCATCAATTCTGTCACTATTCTAATCACAACTTGCTGCACGCTGATTAATTTTCAACTTTATCATCAATTCTGTCACTATTTTAGAATTATCAATCTTATCACCATTGAGTGGAAGAGGCATTGATTTTTCTCAGTTTGAAATTCAACCACTAACAATGAGCCTGGCAATAATCATAACTTATTGCACGCTGATTAATTTTCTCCTTTATAATCAGGCCTGTCACTATTCTAGAATTATCAATCTTTTCACCATCGAGTGGAAGGGGCATAGATTTTTCTGGAAGCGAGAGCGACAACTATTCAATAATTATTGATATTTTAACCATCAAGTGGAAGGGGCCTATAGAATTTCATGGAGACTCGCATGGAAGGGTTGAAACCAGGGGCCTATAGACATTCATGGAGACTCAGTCCTGTCGCTATTTTGGACCACCTATCATCAGTCCTGTTAAGATTGCCACCGTGTCAAGAAAGAATGACTTGCTTCAACAATGTAAAATAAATAAATTCACGATGCACTTGCCCGTTTCACCCATATTTATTTCCATGCTAAATTTGCCATATTTATTTCCATGCTAAATTTCCTTTTGTTTTGCATATTATTTTAAAAAGTTATTTAGCCTTATATGGATTTCTTTTATTAATTTTGTTGGCATATTGTTAGTGATGCATATACTCAGCTTAAATTTATAAGCATTTTTATTTAGAAAGTTAGGTTGAACTTTAAACATGAGATAAAGGTAGATGGTCCAAAATTATGATAAGAATGTAGGAAATCTAATTTTTAGGGTTTTAGGGTTAGGTATATTATCTATTATTACTGGTATTTAATAAAGAATTCATGAGTTTAAGAAACAACTTGGGAGTATCATATATGATTGTGTTAACACAAAATATTGTCTACATAGTTCTTTATGGTCCACACCATAATTATACATCATAATCCTACCATTATTCCATTGATTTTGATCTTCACAACTAAATTCCACCCAAATTGGTCCAAAACATCATTATTACGCTCAGAAATAAAATGAATAAGGGCATTTATTGCAACATAACCTCATTCTCTTAAAAAAGGACAAAAAAACCCTAAAATGCGAATGGGAAAAAAGCTATGGACAAATACCATGCATAATGAAAAACCATAGACCAATACCATGGGCAAGAAAATCTTGGATCATGATATAAATACATTGTAAAGGTCTCCCCGGAAACACTTTTTACTTTTGAACTTTTTGTCAATCATATTTTTGTCACACCTTTTACATTGTTTACCTTTTTGTCACATCTTTCTAGATTGCATGTTTGGTTTACTCCATACACCCCTTGATCCATATTCCTGTTGACAACCATTGGTGGAGAAAATCATAGAACTGTCGAAGCAGTTGGACCACATCCTCAAATGGTTACAGTGGCCCATTTTATAAAGGTATGTTTCATTTGTTTCATTAAAATTATAAAATCTAAAAATAATAGTTTTGGTTATTGTTTAAGACAAGGTTGAAATCGTTTCCCTTGCACCATGAACTCTACCTTTAGATCCTTTTGAGCTAAGGTAGGTGGTTTTGCACATAGCTGGAAAGAAATCTCCACTACATATTGTATTTATATGTGTATTGTGCTTAATGAAAAATGGAATCCCATACTTATATTTATGTAGTTGATTCTCCTAGTGGTATCTAAGCACTATAGTTCTTAGGGCAAGTAGAGAATTGCTAAGTAGACTCCCTTTAGTATGCTCCCTAGCATCTTCTTTACATTTCTCTTCCAAGTGCTTCACTTGAACCTTGATAGTTGCACTAAGTATTATTCTCTATGTTTTTTAGCTCTACATGCATACATATGAACCCTAATTTGTATTCTCTTTAATTCATGTTCCCTCTCATTTTTAAATTATCTTTGTTTTTTTTTCTTTGCGACCTCACCTCTATTATCTCCACAGTGCCCACATGCCCACCACTATTTACCATGCTTTCACTATGTTTTTCAAATGGGACATTCCTCAAAGTATCTATAATATAAATTTTTCCATGCAATGGGATGCCACAACCTCCATTTCTACTCCTTTTCCCAAATCTCTCATAATCCATTCATCTTGAATTTGGGATTGCTCTTTCTCAAATCCAAATGCAACATGGGTTTCATATAAAGTAGTTTGCGATGTTTTTTGAACATCAACAACCTTGTCACCTCCATCGATAGCTCCCTGAATGTTTCTAAATGTCTCATGTTGAATTTTCACATGCGCTAGAACAAATTTCAATCCATTGACATGAGGTTTGCATGGCACCCTCATCATCTGAGAATCACAATCATTGTACCCATTTTTCCATTTAATTCGTTGTACCATGATATCTACATTACTATACTGCTCACTCCTTTTTAAGACAAGTTAGCTTCCACAACTCGCTCTCAAAACCCTAATTTATGTTGGTTGTAAAACCCTAGTCGACATATAATATCTGCGACCTATTGTCATAATATAGTATTGACATGAATGGGGGATAACATAGTGGGATAAATGATTTTTAGAGTTAAGTGGTGAAGTGTCCAAGAAATAAATGAACAAATAAAACAATACATATCTTTATTTGGAAATACTACAAGGGATTTTCTTGCTTCATTTCAAGCTTCCTAAGAATGAGGAGATCTATGAGGTGAAGACAAAGATGGATAAGATTTTGATGAACCTTATTATCCCCAAGATTCCCTACCGCAATCCCTGTATCAAGTCTTCACTCACAATATATTGTTGAATCAAGCCTAGTATTATCAAGTCACGTGATGAAAACGAGGTAACAAATGACACATAACCGGATGAGAGTACTAAGGGTGTTGGATGGTTCAAATGGTAGAAGAAGGAACTGCACATGGTACATTTCCTGTATATATATATATATATATATATATATATATATATATTAATAGAAACTAAAAAAGGAGTAATATTAAACAGGTTCTGCACAACCATTCATTAAAAAAAAACAACATCTGTAGAGTTCTTGCTGATCAGAGAAAAAGAAGACAAAACTAGGCCAGAGGTTAGACCTTAAAATGTCGCATAGAGTTCTTATATTATGATTAATTATAGAAATATTATATACTCAAATGTACTGCTGGTTAAGTAATATGCAAAAACCATAAACTATTTATCAAACACATTAAGGGTTGCCTGGATGCCCCACGGGCTAAGTGACAGATTCCTCCTCCATGTGTTGAACTGCTCCTGGAAGGTTTTCATGATCTTGGCTTCCCTGATTCATTTGCACCAGGCGCTGAAGATCCTCCTGAATGCAGTTGACTTTCCCCATGATTTCCTTCAAATTCATTTCATTATCATCTATCCTAGCATCATGATTGCTAATCTTGTAAGAAGTATATCCAACCACATCAACAAGATTTTCTACCTCTTTGGTTGTCTCCCTGCTGTCCATGATTCCTATAGCCACCATTTCAAATAAACGCCGAAGGTTTTCCTTCAAGTCTGCGAGGCTTGCATTTTCCCCTATGCGGTTCATTCCATGGTCTTGACCGAAACTATAACTAGTAAGATTTAAACTTGAAAACCTATTAAGAAAAAACTTGAAATGGCATGAGAAATCGAAAACCTACCCACTGCAAAAAATGCTATCTTTGGAGGGAAAAATGTTGTAAACAGAACTGAGAATAAAAATTTCTTGCTGTAAGGGGTCACAATCCTTTCTACTGTGACAAGAGAGTGTTCCTATCATGCCTTCCTTCCAACCAGAGTAATTACAACCAAGAGTCAGAATACTACCTTCAAGAAGAGGTTGTCCAGAGAGAATTTCATTGGTTGCAGGGCCTGAGGCTGAGCTCCACGACGGACCGACAACACTGCGCGATGAGAAAAGACAGTTCAGGAACACAACAAGTATGAGTCTCTCCTTAACAAGACTCCTTATCAGAGGCAAGGACTCCCATGGGATCCCCTAAGCAAAGCCTTCATCAAATCCAAAAATAATAGCAAGCAGAGCTTCTTCCGAACAAACAACTTGAGGTTGAATGAGGTTGTGGCTATCAAAAGGAGCGGAAGGGAAGATGAAGCTTCGAGATGAAGCCATAGTACATAGTGGGAGAATACTTGGAGCATCCCTTCTGAACAGGAATTTAATCCCAAGAGGATGGCACATTAAAGCAGGAGGCTTCGTGGAAGAGGTGGAGAAGGGTGGAGGCCACACGTCGCCGTGGGAATGAACGGAGAAAAACTATAATCCATAGTGTTTATCACGATGAAACTTAGGATAGGGTGGGTTCTTAAGATGGGGTTAAACATTTGAAATGTTAGGGAATGGGTTTGATTCTTATGTCTAGGCCATTTACGCAAATATGACCTTGGGGAAGAGAGGCCCCTGAATTAGCCAGAGCATCTATGCGAGCATTATTTGCTCAAAGAATATGGAAAAACTCAATTTTATTCGAGAGGAGGGGAGTGATTCTGTCATAAAACCTTCTGCACTTGATGGATCCTGAGGAGTATCCATTAATAATTTTGTATATGACCTACCTCGAGTCTCCAAAGATTGCTCTCCTGGATGTAGTTGTCATGTCTAAAGTTCTAACCCTTGCAAGAGAGCCATCCACTGGGCTTCATTATTCATCTTGTGACCCAATACCCAAGCAAAAAAAAAAAAAATTCCCCTCCAAGATCTAGTAAGATCCCCCCTGCACCTACCACCCCTCATTTCGTGTATATTAGAATCATTGTAATTCTAGTTTTTTCCTTGTTCACATAAACAATTTGAGAATCATGATGTGTAGCTTCATATTTTTCCGATTATATGTAGATATGCAAATTTTGAAGACTTTTTAACTTTTCAATATGGATATAAAAATATGTTCCGAACGAACAAAGAATTACTCATCACATTTGGCTTTTCATGTGTAGATTATTCCTACAATGTGTCCTTTCCTCTAGTGTTCATGCTTGCCAATTAAAAATTTCAATATCCACATTTTCTTCTACACTGGTGAACCTCCATTCCAATCCTTTCATTTGTGATGGCATGTAATGTCCCTTTTTAATATTTTTTATTAAATGGCCAATTTTTCATTTTTTCCTCAATTTCGACCCTTCACTAGTTTTGATGTCTAGGTCTCCAAATTGGCCCAAATGATCCCAAATATTCTTATAAGGTGTATGACTGATATTAATAATTGAATATGATTTTAAAGGATTATTTATGACCCTCCAATTACTTCTGCATACTTTTTTAATATTCTGGTCAAAGTAGGAGTCTTTACTAGCAAATTGGGATTCCAATTCCCCCTAGGTAAATGCTGGAGATGGATTCTCAAATGCTCCCAAACCCACTTGAATTGATGAAAAAATGTATAGTATGTTTAAGGGGAATTTTTAAGGTCTCATATGCATCATTATTCATTTTATACAGGCTGCTATGACCCTCTCCCAAATAACTACAAAATCACTAATTCGACCCTTGGGGAAAAGGCACCAAATCTTATCCAAATGCAATTAAACTGAGAAAAATGGCTTTAAATGCTTTAGTGCTGATAATGAAACTTGTAATACACATAAATTAAATTCCATTCATCTTAAATATATTATATATACATTCTTTCATTCGAAATAATAAGCATTACAATGGCATACATCAATATAGTGGGGAAATGGTCACTATTTTCTCATTAATAGCCATTTTGACATACAAAAATTTGGTATTTAGAATTTATAATTTATGTGAATTAATAAAATATCATATTTAACTTATTAAAATCATAAATATACCATGATAATCTCTCCCAAAGAGTACAATAGCTCACCCAAAGCGCAATCCCTCCATGAGCAAGAATATGCAATAAAAACTGGAAATGGTTGAGAAAAAGTGCTGCAATAGAAGGAAACATGAGATATCCTATAGATTAAACCTACAAATACAACTCCATTAAATCAAAATGAAATACCTGAGTGGCCTCTCCAAACACCAACTTGGATGGGAATCTTTCACCCTCAAAATTGGCTAAGGCAAGAACTAGTCATCCACTAGCTCTCTCAATTCACAAATGCAAATTTCTCAAATGATAAAAATACCATATATTGGTTCATACATATATTTTATAAACATCTATATCCTTCTAATGTTACCAATCCATCCACAAAATCAATCCAATTCGAATTAGGTTATGTGCTCCAAATTTGCCAGGTGTCCTCCCTTTCCTAGCCTTCCATCTTCCCCAAATTTCAGAAGGATCCCATTGAACTTCCCCAACTCATGTGAGCACCCTCTTGGATGTTATATTTCAACCCAAAATGTCATATATTTCATATTTCATCCTTCAGATCTGATTTTTCTCATAGTTGTCATAGCATCTTCATCATTGTTGTCATAGAGCCAGAGAATCTAGTCCAAGTGTCTCACTACCTCCAAAATGACTCTTCCTCTCCCATGTAAGTTATGTTTCCTTCCAAATTTGACCTATGATGCATATGGCCAAGTGTATTAGCCTTCTAACTCATCCAAGAATATTTAGTCTTCCCATGGATTCTAAATTTCAAGAGGAGGATGCCACGTGGCACAACATTTCTAGCTTGTGTGGGCCCCATAGTCTCCATGTGTCTCCATGCTCCATTGCCACTTCAATTTTCTCTTGTATTTATCTCATGGGCTCCATTATTAAATATTTATTCCATTCTAATGTCTGAACATAATTTATTAGCTCCCTTATTAAAATTCCAAATGTATCCATCCAACCTAGGGAGCTAGTAGGATTGATGGAATTGTCCTGCTATGCAATTATTTGAATGGGGACATTACAGTCCACCCCACCCAAGATTGCTTCTCCTCAAGAAATTTCATATTTGGATGCTTCAAAGTCTTCTCCTCTTCCCATGTGGCATATTCGCTTGGTGTTGTTCAGGAATAAACACCCTTGTAACTGAGGGTATGGGGTTACCAACTTACTCTTAAAACTGGCAGACAATCAGCTTTAAAGTACAGAAAAGGAATAGGAAGAAATGTTGAACTCACCCAATTAATGATGGTTGATCCAAGCTTTCTCTTCTCCCGCTCTGCTCCTCTACAAAGCTTTCAGGGATGCACCTCCTTCACCTGCAAAGAGCAAATCCTCCAAGTACAATCTTATACATGTATATATGACAAGTTAGATAAACAATATATAGAGTGCTTAATCATAAATATTCATCAAACCATAATACATTGAAGAGACTCAACACAAAGCTGGAAGAAGGATTATCTTTATTAACAATAGTGAATGAGATAAGTGTACAACCCAACACCTGAGACAATGACTCCTCTGCAACCAAAGGATTCTGATTTCTGCTGCTCCAAATACTTCTAAAGATATACCACCAGCATAACATTGCTCTCCAAGTATGATTGATTAATTCCCTCCCTAAGGCCTTTATTTATACTTTGGGAAATAGAGCAGTTTCGAAGGTTGAGGAGGTTGAGACAGTTGAGATAGTTAATGATTAGGGCTCAAAAAATCTCAATTAATCATGTTTTATTATTTTTAATGTCGAATGGATGTGTACATGAATATTGATACTGGCAACCTGCATATGACACGTGAGTTGCTATAAGGGAAACCCACGTACAGTTCTGTACGCAGGTTGCAATGAAGATACTCACGTACAGTATGTGGGATGCTGTGGAGATAGTCGCGTATGTACGCGAGTTGCTATGGAGATAGTCACGTACATAAATAAACATATAAAAAGGTAAAATGGCAAGCTGGTGTGATATTGAATGCATCTCATGTCATGCCCATCTATAGTGTTTAGGAAACCTTCAATCCATAAATGTCCTTTTGTGTGCCAACATATGAAGTGTCGGCACTCAGACGGAGAAGTGCCATTTGGGTTGATAATATATGCCCCCTAATGTGCGAGGTCAGAGGGAAGTGATGGTTGAAATACATTATAATCATTATATTTGGAGAACTCAGAAATCCAATGGAGCAGAGGTAGTACTTGAAACAAATACATAATAATGTCATATACAAAGTGATATCTGAGGATGCTATGTTCAATATACTGGAACACTAGCTCCTTTACAATATTTGAGTACATCATATAGTATGGGTACAAGACCACGTATATTACAAAGGTGGATCGAAGCCACAATATACAATAATGATGAGTCTTCAAAGATCTGGAAGCTGTGTACATAGGTAAAACATAATCTTGCGCAACTTAGTCCATAGATAGGGAACTAAGGTCTTCATAAATAATCCCAAAGAGCCAGTACAATCCAAGCCATGTGAATAGATGTAAGTTGAAGTCGAACATGGAGAGGATTCAACAGTTTGTCAATCAATAGGTGATAATGGACAACTGAAGCAAAGGAATTCACCAATAATGAAAGTGAATCCTGAGGTACGATCATCAAAACTCTAGGTCTTCATTGTCAGGAAGTGCTGATGCAGAACCATACTGTGATAAGGAAGGCAATAGATCCTCCAACGGATCACAAGAGTGACTAGGAACTGGGTAAAGGAAGGGAGACACAAGTGATAATAGATACGACAATGATGGGATCAGGATATAGATCAGACATTGAGTTAAGGCCTTGAACAGTGAGCACGACACAGAGATGACCTAAGGCAACTTTTAACCTTATAAATAGAACAACTAGACTTATCTATCATGTAGGAGACATGATCAGATTCCCCAGGTAGAATGGACAAGAGGAGGAGTAATAAACTCGAAGTAATTGCTGAACTAAAAGTGAACACTGAAACATGGGTATCAGAAAAGAAAAAAAGTGCTATGTTCAAGGATGACATGCTGCCACTAACTGAAAACCAAGAGAAAACTTCTTCCTTACCTTCTCTGTTAAATTTTAATGAGTCTAGGAAATTCAACTTGAGTCTCTCTTCATTTTTTAACAAGCTTGAAGAGAAGAGGGAATATTGCTTGATAGTGTCACTAATTCGTGGATTTAATGAGCCCGAAATAGTACATGCTCAGTTGGTGTTTTCAGATTTAGAGATTCTAAAAACTCCAAAGAAGACTCCAGGGGGGTCCTTTTTCATCCAATTTAGTCTCCTAAGACCAGAAAAGTTTAAAACATACCACAAAAGAACTCTCCTAACTTCCGTAGAAGAAAAGGTGAACCTTTTTCGTACTTAGTCAGGAGGTCTGAAAAAGGTTAAATTACCATCTACCCAACGCTCCTTTGAGAGCAGCATATAGCTTGAGTTTTACGAGTGTGAAGGAAATCAAGATCACTTGGAAAGATCCATTTGAGTATGAGAAATGGGGCATACAACAATAAACTCGATGCTTTGTTATTAGTGTTTAAAGATCATGACAAAGACATAAAGTACACTCGGAATCTTTTTCATGTTTAGGTCCAAAGCATGACAAAGAGAAAACTAAGCTCATATTGGGTGTTCCTTTTCTATAAATTTATTCCCTCAGGTCCGGAAAAGTGATAAACCTATGCCCGAGAATACTCTTCTCAATTCCATAGAAAAGAGAGTGATCCTTTCTCGTGCTAATCCGCATGGTCCTAGAAAGAGATAACCTACCACCAATGTGGATGCCCATTCACATATTCTTAATGAGCTTGAACGGACAAGTTAACTCGATAGTCAAGTCTGTTTTAAGGAGTCAGACCTGGGCCTAATGAAACTCCATAAGGGTGGGGATTCCTATAAAGGTATAGCTTGTAAAATGAGACCATAATGAGGCTCCATTTGGCATGAAAATTAGCTAAAAAGGATTCCCCTGTACCTAAGATAGCTACAGCATGAGTATTGAAAGACAACATAGGTTCTAAATGAGGATACTCATGAGAGGAAGGCCCTATCCACGGAAGAATGATGGTAAAGACAAGGAGCTAATGGTTAAAAATACCATAGTCCCTGGTTAAAATGTTGATTGCTAAGTTTAAGATGGAGTAAGTATAGATGCAAAATGCATGTGAAACGACGAAAAACCATCCTATATGAGCAAAAAACACCTTAGAGTTATGAAAAACCTATTACAAGGCAAAAAGGGATGGTATTAGTTTGATAAATTGTGAACTATAGGGAAAAAACCCACTTGAGAAATATAATTTCTATAAATAGTTCAAAAACATAAATAAAACTCACCATTTTGAATTTTAGCCATAAAAGACAAGTTTTCACCTCTACCTTCATTCGATCGGTGTGGACAATCCGGTGGACTAAATCCAATTCTGCAAGTGCCAGGTAAGACTACACCCCAAGCTCTTCAATTTGATCCTAGCAAATTTAAAATTTAGGCCTTAATTTTATATTTTTGAGAGGTCTTAAGCAATGAACACTATGTACATAGGTTCACTATAGTGAAACTCACATACACACTTTCTGTACGCGGGTTTCCTGAAGGACAGTCACGTACAGTACGCGACATGCCTGACTAGACAGTCGCGTACATTGCATTAAGGGGAAAAGAAGTATGTAGAGTCAAAATTATGAATTTTTACATGAAACTAAAGGTTTGCAATGGTTGTTTTGCTAGGTTTGAACATGGTGCTTGAGTGGAGGGAGCGTGAGCATGAAGATATGGATCAACAAGCACTCCAGGATGCCCCACTGTGAATGTTTTACGTTCAAGTGGTTTGTTAAAGTTCTTTTTTACATCTCCTATGCGGGCCAATGTCCACCTGCTAGAGTTCATGATAAATTAATGGGATCATGATTTGGGCATGTTTGACCTTCAAGGTGAGTCCTTAGAGATTACTTCAGAGGATATCTACTTCATTGCCGGTCTATCACGATGGGGAGCTCCAGTCAACTTGGAGGGCACCGACAGAGGCGGTGATCCTCTAAGTGTCCAAAACTACATTGACATATACTATGCACCAGGTACCCAAAAGAAAGGGAGTTGCATCCCTATTGTACACATACATGATCTTCCTCTACATGTATTAACAAGTACCATAGTGAGGGTTGCGGGATCATATTCTCTTCATCTTGCTACACGGAACCAGATGAGGTTAGCGGTAGACTGCATGTAGGGGGGGCTATATGATTGGTGCTCGGGAGTGATCCCGATTTTGAGAAAATAGCTCTCTGACTGCAAGAGAGGAAGGAGGAAGAGATTTGGATATTCTAGCATACTAGTAGCCTTCTTTGAGAGAGAGTGTCGGGATTGAGTCCTGCAGTATCCCTACCAGTTCATTCTCCTCGTCATCCTAGGCTGAGTAGATGGGGAGACATCTTCCTCCGCCAGGGAGGAGGTGGCTCAGTGCAGAGCGTATATGATGATGACTTCTACTTTTGGTGGGAGTGACAGTTTCCAGCACTGGATTAGTTTCCATATGTTGGGATGGATTTTCGTGGTGATCCATACCTTGTCCTCCCTCCAAGAGGAGCATGGGGGGAGCTAGGTAATTTTTATTTTCAAGTTTTAAAATTTTTATGAATTTTAAATATAGAGATATATACATATGTATAAGAGTTATAATCCTATAAACGTGTCAAAATGCAGATATTGGACCAGTCCGCCTTGAAGGGAATCCACACATGTATGTGCATCCTGTCTTAGGCGAAGACCAGGGGCTTATTAGGGTTCTTGAGGGGGAGATGGCCAGGCTTACCTAGAGAGTACCGACCTTGCAGATTGAGAACATCCTAGACATCATGCAGGAGTTTGTGGTTGGAGTACCACTTGTCTGGATACGCCTTTTGAGGCGAGTAGACAGAGCTATTTTAGTATACATAGATGCTATTGAGGCTGCTGAAGCCGAGGAGGCTGAATAAGCCAGAGTACAGGGAGACCAGGGGGACCAAGGTGGTCTAGCTTAGATCTAGGGAATTTGATGGACTGTGATCCATATTTTGTATATTTTTGTATATTATATAGTTATGACTGGATCTAAGGATCAGAGACTCAACCTATCTATAGACAAATATTCACACACACACACACACACACACACACACACATATATATATATTGTTGGTTTACTTACAAATGTTTTTTATGTGTATGCTGTATATTTTTATGAAATATGTGTTAAATGCCAATCCAAGATGTAATTAGCATATGCATCAGTTAATGAATTCCGATTTCTTGGAACGTGATTGAATGTAATGAATTCAAAATTTCTTTCCAATAACCTAACTTGCATGAACTGACGTAATAGAATAGGGTTCCGCACCTGATAATCTCGATTGAGCTGGGAAACCACCAATTGAGAGTATAGTCGGACTTCTAGATGAGTGATACCATGTGACAAAGCATCCCATAGAAGCTCAATTACAGCCCTATACTCAGTGACATTATTAGAAGTAGGACCTAAGCAAGTTTAAGGCAACTAAATGTCCTAAGGGAAAATAAATGACCCATGCCGCTGAAGCAAGATTACAAGTGTGGCGACTGCCGCCATTAGCGAAACCTACAAACCTCTCGGAAGACATCTGAAACAACCAGTAGATGGTATAAAAAACACAAACCAATGAACTAGTGTACATAAAAATACATACAATAAAATACAAGAAAAAGTGCTAAGCCTAAGCATAGTACTTTTATAGGTAGAGCCCATTTCTAGGCTCAGGTAGCTTATTCCTATCAAAATCAATTAACTCATATGCGCCCTTCTTTAACACCTTCGACACGACATAAGGCCCTAAACACATGGACTTGAATTTTCCTACCCCCAGGGGTTCTTTGTCTTGGTCCCAGAGAAAAACAAGTTCCCCCTCAGAGAAAATCCGAGGCTTGACCGATTTATCATATTGGATTTTGACCCTATTTTTGTGAGCTTGATTTGCTGTCAGCGCATCTCTATGCTGCTCCTCAAGATGTTCTAAGTATATTAGACATTATTCAAGATCTGTCCTATTAGGTAACACATGAATAGCTATTTTCAAGGATGGGATTTCACATTCAACCGAGGTAACGGCTTCCACTCCATGAACAAGTTGGAAGGGGGAGAAACCCGTAGTAGTTTTTACATTAGTTCGATATGCCCAAAGTGCGGGGTATAGCATGATATGCCAGTTAGAATGGGTTGCATCGATAGTACGTTTGAGGATATTCTTCAAAGTTTTATTGATAGCCTCAACCTGACCATTTGCTTGAGGATAGTATGAAGATGAATGTTCTTGTCTGAATCCAAGCATAGTGGTCATTTCTGTCATCATTCTATTTTGAAAATGACTTCCATGGTCAATGACAATCACCTTGGGTATACCGAACCGTGCTGTAATATGATTGAACACAAAAAAAGTTGCAGTTTCCCTGTCGGCTTTAAACGTGGGCATTGCCTCTACCCATTTCATAAAATAGTCAACATCGACAATGATATATTTGTGCCCCTCGGCCGAAGCTGGGTTGCATGTCATGTAATCAATCCCCCACTTCATGAAGGGGCCCACCGAGACAACGAGAAATAACAGAGCGAGATGTGACCGCATTTTTCTGGTGTAAATTTGACAAGGATGACAATGCTTCACGGCTTCCACACAATCCTTAAAGATCGTGGGCCAAAAATAATCGGCACGTAGTATCTTCTGGGCCATTGCTAACCTAGATAAATGACCCCCACATGCTCCACTATGGGCATCATTCAGGACAATCTCAGCTTCTTGATGGGTAAGACATCGACGCAAAATGGAATCTACCCCCCTTCGATACAAAGTATCTCCTATGATGAGGTAGCTCTTGGCATGAAGGCATAGTTTACATCGTTCCTCCCACGAGAAAGCTGCAGAATACTTCAAATTATGGATATAGATAAGTATATCTCCATACCATGGGTCAGAGGTGAATATCAAGAAGATATTCTCATATGGGAATGATTCTTCTTCAATGACTACATCTTCTTTCGTGGGAAATTCTGCTATAAGCTTAGCAAAAACTAAGGATTTTTTAGACTTAGCGGACTAGAAATCCAAGTCAAACTCATGGAGAATGACCATCCATTTGTTGAATTTGCCTCCAACGATCCATTGGGACAAAACATACTGAAAAGGATTAACATCCTCCACTACTATTGTAGTCCTCAGTAAAATGTAGTGACATAACCTCTAAACAACATAGACAGCTGCTAAGGCCAATTTCTCGATGTGGGAGTACCTGAGTTCAGGTCTAGCTAAAGCACGACTAAGATAGTAAACGATATGCTCATGGAGCTTATCATCTTCCTGGACCAGGACTACCCCAATGGTCGACTTGGACGCGGCCAGATATAATATAAAATCCCTAGAGTAATCTGGCGAATGCAGTAAAGGTACCGACAACAAAGATTTTTTCAATGCCTCGAAAGCGAGTTGTGCAGTTTCATCCCATACAAATGGGGTGTCCTGTTTTAATAGGAACATGAAACCCTTGGTAATATTGGCATATTTTACAATGAAACGTCGAAGAATGTTGGATTTCCCCTGTAGGCTCTGAAGTTTCCTGATAGAACGAGGAGGAGGCAAATTTACAATGGCCTCTACTTTTAATGGATCCACTTGAATGCCTTTATTAGAGACAATGAATCCAAGCAGTCTCCCTGACTCGACACAGAACACACACTTGTGGGGATTCAAGCGGATCTTATAGTATCTGCATCATTCAAATATTAGATGCAAGTGATTTGGATGATCAATTCTTTTACAAGAATGCACAGGTAGATCATCAAGGTAAGGTTCGACAATGGCTTTGATATCATGGAAGGCAAAGTTCATTTCCCGTTGAAAGGTTGCACGAGCATTTTTCAATCCAAAGGGCATTTTTTTGTACGTGAAGGTACCCCAGGGACAAATGAAAGCAGTTTTATGTTGGTCTTCCGGTTTTATTTGAATTTGATTGTATCCGGAGAAACCATCCATAAACAAGAACACTTCACTTCCCACGCAAGCATCTATAATTTGGTCTATAAATGGCATGGGATAGTTGTCCTTAGGACAGGATTTATTCAAATCTTGAAATTCAGTATAGACATGTATGGTCCCTTGCTTCTTATCAACAGGAACAGGGTTGGATACCCATTTCGTCAGAGCTATGGGATAAATAAAACCAGATTTCAACAGTTTTTCAACTTCAGCCTTCACAGCCGACGCTTTACGTGGGTTAACAGGTCTTAACATTTTTTGAACAGGTTTAGCGTCAGGTATGTTTGAATCTCATTCTCAACTATCGATGGATCAATGCCTGGCATCTCCTCATATGACCAGAAAAAGATGTCGCGGAATTCCTTGAACAAGGACGTATAGATTTCAATCTCCTCAGGAGAGCAGTTTGCAACGATATGTATATTTTCCATGACATCAGGATTTATAGATATGTTGATAGGGATAGTAGTGAAAATATTTTCCATATTCCCTTCAACAAACATTCCTTCCCTTGGTAAGGGATTGATGGGTGTATCAACATGATCTGTCAGTCTCATATGAAACTTTTGATTCTCTATCCTGCTTAGTTTTGGAAGAAAATAAGATCGATGATGAATATCTTCATAGATATTATCATCTCCACACATGGCTTCCAGAATGGCTTCATCAAAATGCAAAACCATATCTGAACAATCTGTAGAATGCAAAGAGTTTTCTGCCCAAGTAGGCAAATAGACTTCTTCCAGGTCCTCTGAGACTATGAGAGGGTCTGGAATGGGATCAACAGTGGTTTGAGTGATATCTTGGTAAGCCACTTCCACTATCGATAAGGGCACTTCTGGTTCATGGGGGGAAGGGAGAACCCAAGGATCAGTCCTATCAACAACCGTGGCTATGGACTTCCCCACACTAGTAGAACCTATATAGTTAATTGGGGCTGGAAGATTAAATGTGCCCATCAATGATGCATACATTCCAGCCCTTCCAATGGTCTTTCCACCATGGATGACATCTATTGATAAGGCTACATGGTAAGGTAGGTGAATTTTAACATCAGACAAGTGAAATTTTGCCATGAGACTCGATGAGTCCATGCTACCTAAGGCTGCTAAGAGTGCATCCTACTGGGTGGGACAGCTCTGTAGCACCTCTAAAGCTGAAATTTCACACGGGGTTTGGGCTAAGAATTCAACCATTGAGTAGTTTGGAGTAGCCCTAGCATTAGGGTTATGCAAGGTCTTTTTAAAGACACCTTTGGGTATCTTAGGCATAGTTTTAGTAGGCTTCTCGATCATGAGAGGGTTAGAAGTTTCACCTATAGAATTACCCCCTGGTCAGGGGCACCTGGAGTGCCCCCTGCTACATTAGAAACTGAAGCAAAGTTCTTCCCTTGGGGAAAAGGATCCTTTAGGACAGCCGTTTGTTGAGCTTTTAGCAGCTTCTAGGCTTGTTCCATAAGGGGACAACGATGGGTGAGGTGATCCTCATGGCACAACTTACACAGGAATTTCACCTTTTTCTTTTCTTTCTTGCCCTCATCAGTACTATTTGCAGGTTTCTGTTCATTTTGATTTCCCTCCCCTTTCTATCCTCTCTTCTTTTTCCCACCAGGCTACTGCTTGCCCTGCTGAGAGGTCTGTGCAAAAACATTTGCATTTTGGGGTGAGGGGGAAGCCTTTGCTGCCTCCACCATAGAATGTTTTACGGACAACTGATGAAGCTGTTTGGCCAAATATTCTATATTGGGAGAGTTTATGGACCCAACCGCACCATTGGCATGGGGTCCAGGCTTAGGTTTCTCTGCATCGTGGGTAGGCCTCGGTGCCTCAGGGATAATCTCATACAAGATCCCATATTGAGAATAAATCAAATCCAATTGCTGGGCCCTGAGAATGGATTCTTCTTCATTCATCACTCCTGAAGTGGATACGTCCTTAGATATGTAAAGCAACAGGGATTTAAGGAACCACTCTAGTAAGAACTCAGGAGGAATAGTGGTTTTAATAAGGCTCTTTTGCCTCCTCCACTCTTGGATATGATCCAAGATGTGGGTAGCCTTGTTTTGCCTAAAGGTAGATAATAAGTCCATTCCGAAATCATATTGGATCGGAAGCTGAAAGTGGCTAAGGAATTCACTAGCCAAGTCCCAAAAACTACTGAACGCAGCAGAAGGAAGCTCAATGTACCATTTTGTTGTAGTACTAGTTAAGGTTCTTTGAATAGCCTCAACCTAACTGAATATTCATTTAGTGAATTAGAAGAACATCATAAATGAAATGTGGTGGCATGAGCCCCAGGATCTTCACCAACTTTTCCCTCAAATTTAGGGATGTCCAATGGCAATTTGGTGGGGACAGGTGGCCACGAGGGGTCATGCCTCACCTGTTCGTTCATCGATTTAGACAAATCTGGAAATTTTAACATTACTAGGAAAGGAATCTTAGGTCGAACCAGAGCACTAAAAATACCAGTCTGGGGATTAGAGGGACTTGCCCCCAAGTTCCCATATGTAAAGGTGGGGTTTCCCCCAGCCACCGGTTGGGAAGTGGATGGATTACTTTGAAATGAATTCCATTCGTAAGCCACAGGATTATGGGTGGGAGGTGCAGTATAAGAGGTTCGAGCCGTTCCAGTTGAAACTGGGGTTTGAAAAATAGGAGCAGGTATCCCTCCGCTAAACAACGAAAAGGGAGAGCTCATGAACGGGGTCGATATCGAAGTTTGAAAACCTTTTCTGTAATGGTTAGTGCTTCCAAACTTCACTCCTAGATAAGAGGGTGAAGGGCCTACATATGGAGTGGATGGGGGAATATGCCCCCCATTCCAAGGAAATCCTTGGACAAAAGCTGAGGATCCTACTAGACCGCTCTGGGCAATGTGTGCAAAGGAGGAAGGAACAGTAGGTATACTAGGAATCCCGGTAACCATACCACTAGAAGCACCTGCTATGCTCGTGAGAACTAGCGGTTGAACCACTCAGCTCACTGGAGTTAAGGGCATAGTAGGTATGCTATATCTAGGGGTACTTATCGGGGGAGGTAGTACCCCTTCAGCCGAAGTGGCTGAGGTGAACATAAAAGAGCTTTCTCCTGCAGTAGACATAATCTTGCCCACAGGGACACCAAACACGGGTGGATCAAAAGGATGAACCTGGACGATCACAGGATCATTTAAGTCAGTCAAGGGTGTGTTAAAATTCCTTGCAAACTCGTTATCCTGCAAGTATTCTATCTCAACTGTATTAAAATTGAAACGATTAGCCCTAGGTTGTGGTTCACCCAGAACTTCACTTACTCCTATCGGTTCAAATGAACCGTCTGTGTCCAATCTTCGCCTTTGAGGTGGAGGTGGAGGTTCCAATGTGATGAGAGGAGGAAGGTTTTGCAACCTTCATGACCTTCTAATAGGTTGGTCCTCCATGATTGTAAATTTGACAATTCAAACCCTAAGGTCGGCTAAACACAGACAAACCACAGAGCAATCACTATGAAAATTCCTAAAGTCTCAACAGTCAGCAAGGGTGAAAGATATACTTTCCCGAAGAAAGATGAAGAATAGTTACTTGGTGTCCTTGAAGAGGTTCTTAGGCACAAGCAAAGGAATCACCCACCAACCTCCTACACTTTCAACAAGGGTTACCTTCTAAGCCCATCCAAGGTGAACCAGAAATAGGCTTCCGGTTTACCTAGGTATGAACCCTATATGTCAAGAGATTAAAGGCTACCTTAACTATACCAACAGTCTGGGGTGACAGTCACAAGCATGACTCGTACGCATGGGCAGGGTAGTTGAGCCAGAAACTCTATCTAGGACAGAATCCCCAAATATGCAAAAGTCCTGATTTACGTTTTGACAAGGAATCAAAGGGTTATCTCCTCAGTCCAATGCCTCCACGCGGCCTCGTGCTTGACTCCCGTTTGAGAGGAGCTTCCCAGATACTATCGATAAAGAGAAGGATTTACCTATCGAATGGCCCACTATGTCTGAATTTAAATACTTATGGGAAGTTTACACTCCTATCCCACAAGTCTAGCCTAAGCTAGTAGGTGTATGGCCCTAAAAAATAAAAATTACTAATAGATTTTAATTATTGTGTTCATTTTAAGGGCTATATTTACTTAGAAGGCAAGTGGAGTGAAAGACTATGATGTTTTTTGACTCGATAAGAAATGTAAAAACAATGGTGTATGTTTCCAAAGCAAAACTATCACTACTAAAAACAAGCTTCTTTTTTCTTTTTTGTAAATTTAAATTGATGAAAATGCAACGATAAAGAGAACACTAAGATTATATTTTTGTAGTATTTTGAGATTATATTTTAAAAACTGAAAATAAAACTACTCTATGCAAAATAAATGCAAAAGCTTCTAAATGTTTTTCTTTTCACTTTTTAAAATGCTCAAAGACTCCTATGCACCTAAATGCACAAAACTTGAGTATGCTTGAATTGAACTAACTGTATAAAGTAAGCAAGGTGAATAAACATATTAATAAGACCAAGGATCAACCACCTAAGGAAGACTTGGAACCCTAGCTTGGGCGAACATAATGACAAGAAATCACCGAAATGACACAAAGGCAAGTGGCAAACCAAATACTATCCGAAAATAGAAAGGGCTGTACAGTGTCTTGAACCCTGATCACTGATTCAGACAACGAAAACTTGATCCTATAACCCAAACAGGAAAATCCACTTCAAGTTGCTGACAGAAAGAAAATCCAAACAATAAGAACTCAAGGGCTTTACGAGAAAGCACAAGGTGTGGCTCACAAGGTCATCAAACTGATAGTTTAATGCTTATAAGGAAGACCAACCAGCAGACAAACTTTATAAAGGGACAGGGACAAGAAAACCTAACCAAAAAATTTGAATACTCAGACTTGTATGCGACTATGTACAAGGTTAACCCACGTACTGTACATGACTGTCCTATAGAGCAACCTACGTACGCGGGTATTTGTACGCGACTATATGCAAGAGCAACCCATGTACAGGTACAAAATTTTCTAATAAAAAGATCATTTTTCAAGGTCTTCAAACACTACCCTAAGCATGAACCAAGACAGAATACCACACACAAAATCAAGGCAAAGACTGGGCAATGGTCATCAGAAATAACACATAGTAGTCTGAGATCCCCAACAGAGTCGCCAATTCTGTTGTTCAGGAATAAACACCCTTGTAACCGAGGGTCTGGGGTTACCAACTTACTCTTAAAACTTGCAGACAATCAATTTTAAAGTACAGAAAAGGAATAGGAAGAAATGTTGAACTCACCCGATTAATGACGGTTGATCCAAGCTTTCTCTTCTCCCGCTCTGCTCCTCTACAAAGCTTTCAGGGATGCACCTCCTTTACCTACAAAGAGCAAATCCTACAAGTACAATCTTATACATGTCAATATGACAAGTTAGATAAACAATATATAGAGTGCTTAATCATAAATATCATCAAACCATAATACATGAAAGAGACTCAACACAAAGTTGGAAGAAGGATTCTCTTTATTAACAATAGTGAATGAGATAAGTGTACAACCCAACGCCTGAGACAAGGACTCCTCTGCAACCAAAGGATTCTGAGTTCTGTTGCTCCAAATACTTCTGAAGATATACCACCAACATAACTTTGCTCTCCAAGTATGATTAATTAATGCCCTCCCCAAGGCCTCTATTTATACTTTGGGAAATAGAGCAGTTTCGAAAGTTGAGGAGGTTGAGAGAGTTGAGATAGTTGATGATTAGGGCTCAACAAATCTCAAATAATCATGTTTTATTATTTTTAATGTTGAATGGATGTGTATGCGAGTATTGATACTAGCAACCCGCGTATGACACATGAGTTGCTATAAGGGAAACCCACGTATAGATTTGTATGTGGGTTGCAATGAAGATGCTCGCGTACAGTACGTGGGATGCTGTGGAGATATTCGCGTACAGCAATCAACATATAAAAAGGTAAAATGGCAGGCTGGTTGGATAGTGAATGCATCTCATGTCATGCCCATCTATAGTGTTTATGCAACCTTCAATCCATAAATGTCCTTTTGTGTGCCAACATATGAAGTGTTGGCACTCGGACAGAGAAGTGCCATTTGGGTTGATAACACTTGGTAGATCCTTCCATTGGACTAAGTATTCTTTTATAGTTCTTCTTCTCAATCTCCTTTCCCTTGTCTTCAAAATCTTTTCCGGAACAAGTGTGAGCTGTTATTCATCATCCAAAGGAGGAAGTATTTTTGAAGTGAAATTTTGCTGACCAAGATATTTTTTGAGACAAGAAACATGAAATACATAATGGATTTTACTCCCTTCCTGAAGTTCCAATTCATATGATACTTTCCTAATATTCTGAATACCTTGTATGGGCCACAGTATCTTGGTTTTAGATTTTCTTCCCCATTCTTTTTTAGAGATGTTTGTTTGTATGGATGCAACCTAAAATATACTAAATCATTAATCTGAAAGGTCCTTTCTTCTCTATGTCTATCTGCATATTGTTTTTGCTGATTTTGGGAAACCTGCAAATTATCTTTCAATAGCTTTAAAATCTCTTGGCTCTCTTCCACCCAATCTTTAGCTTTTGGAGCTATACTATCACCAAAGATCATATCAACAAAGGTAAGTGCATAATAACCATATAATTATTTGAAAGGATCCCCATTGACATATGAAAAGTGGTGTTGTAGCAAAACTCACCCAAGTGTAGCCATTTTGCCCATGCTTTTTGCTACTCTCCCACATAGTTTCCTAGGTACCCTTCCAACCATTGATTCGCCCTATCTGTTTGTATATAAGTTTGCGGATGATAGATTTTACTTGGATTCAACTGAGTGCCCACCATTCTAAAAATTTATTTCCAAAAATCACTCAGGAATCTACTATCTCTATCACTTACAATGCTCTTGGGGAGCCCATGCAATCTGAAGATTTCTTTGAAAAACTATCAGCCACTTGTGCAGCACTAAAAGATGTTGTAACAATAAAGAAATGAGAAAAAAATTTCAATCTATCCACTACTACATATATGCAATCCTTACCCAAATATTTTGGCAAACCGGTGATGAAATCCATTGAGATAGTGTCCCATTTTTGCTCCAGAATGCACTACTACATTTCGATCAAAAATCTGACGGAAAAATCCGACGGCGCGTGGATTTCTTTTTTTAAACCTACCAAAAATCACAAAGATAATTTATTTTTTTTGAAAATGTGGCCATAAGCGTCGCTTAAGCGACGGATAGCCTCATAAGCATCGCTTAAGCGACGGCGCCTTGAGTGAGTGGAAACTATCCTACCTAGAAAAAAATTGATTTCAATAACACACATGCATTATATAATGCACACATGAATTTCCCATAAATTTCTACCTTGATATCAATTTTTGAAGTTTTGTTTTCCAGTTTTTCAGCTCATCTCAAAGGCCTTGAAGAGATATCCATGATTATTTTATGATGCTTTTTATGTTTCTACATATATAATTTCTTATTTTCATAGTAATATAAAATAAAGCTATATGACATGATCAACAACTCCTTGGATAAAAAAAATGCATTGGATGAAAGCAATGGGTGGCAAGGCCTTTCCAATAGGCGTTGGAGGAAAATAAAACTATTAGACCCTATATGAAGCTTCTAAGGACCAAGGTCCATGAATAAGGACACAAACCATACAACATGGTATGTGTTGGACATAATTGTCCTCGTAGTGGTATGAGAGTGTTAATATGAGGTTTTGTGCACTATGAATGAGTCTCAAACCATGGTTGGGAGAGAAATTGATGCATTTATGCTCTAAATTATGACTAGTAAGCTAATAGGCCATGATAAAGGCCTCAAACCACAAAATGTATGATTTAAAGTAGATATTTGGCAAATAAGTGATATCTGGACATATTTATGAGTTTTTGTGCGATAGGGATAGGTGTCAAGGCCGTAACAATAGTAAAGGGAG
>LPNX010745119.1:169211-226227 GCA_001517045.1 Pseudotsuga menziesii
TAATTTCAAAGGTGATAGTTGTTCACATCAAGCCTCTTATTTCAATGGTGATATCTATGAAATAGTTTGTGTTCCCCAAGGTAAGATTGATTCGCAAGGCTATCAACTCATACTTGGAAGGTATGCACTTGATTAATACCTCTCATATTCTTGTGACTATCATTAAATTATTATTTCTAAATATTATGATTGAATATATTATTTCTAAATATTATAATTTCTAAATATTAAATTATGAGTAATGAGTAATTGAGTCACTTGTCATTTGTGAATGATATTATTCTATTTTTTCTTAATTCGCTGGTTTTCCATTCTGCATCCCATTAATACCTTTTTTCCCTCAAGGGTTTAGCATTGATGGAATTCAAGGTTATTGTTTTGATGAAAGGACCCATGGTGGTGGCACCATCCATGGAATGTTGATTGTATTTGCAGGCCCTCTTCGGACCATAATCGACTTGGGTGATTGGGGTTTTCAGAATTAGCACACCTACTCATCGATCCAATGAACTGGGGTTTTCTCACCTACACTTTCCTACTCCTAGATTCGATGGCTTGGGGTTTGTTCACCTATGCCTACCTGCTCGCAGATTTGACAGGGTGGGGTTTCTCTAATGGCTGCACATTATCAATGCAGGGTCTACGATTTTGGTGAATGATGTTGGTGGGGCGTTTAGCTAAGCCTGCTCGCAGATTTGACAGGGTGGGGTTTCTCCAACGGCTGCACATTATCAATGCATGGTCTACGATTCTGGTGAATGATGTTGGTGGGGCGTTTAGCTAAGCTTGTTACCAGGGCCTTTCTATTTCCTCTTTTAAAATTTTTTGCTATTTCACATTAAGTTTTCAGCTTATATGGGCCATTTTCTTCCAAAACCAGGATTTTGGTTCACCTAGAAAGTTTTCATAGTTTTTCAGGTTGCCTTCTAACAATATTTTCTAATATTCTCCGATATTCTGATAAGTTTCTTTCAATACCCATGGCAATATATTCTCCAAAACAGTATATGCTACATTGCTAGAGATTTTGAATCGATGTGTAAGTCAACAGTGTCCGTTTGCTCCAGATTTTCAGTAAATACAGTTAGCATAGTGTTTTCTTGTATAATGATTTTTTAGAGTTGATATAGGTTTCGTTTTATTGCAAAAGTTTGACATTAACTAGGGGTTCTGTCAAACGAGGTTTACAGTTGACACTGGGTGTTTTTTTAAGCAGACTTTCAGTTGCATTCATTCAGATGATCTAAGAATTCAATTTAAAACCCAAGAAAAAATTGTTGACCTTATTTTTTGTTTCCAAATGTTTGTTCAAATGTATTTTTTAGCCTCTAGTGAGCCCATTGTGAAATATTTGGATATTTGTAAGCGCAGGTTGTCTCTGTGGTTGGTCTTTTGCAAGATGAAGTGGACCCAATGGTATCAGTGATGAAAGTTGAGAAGGCACCATTGGATTCATATGCTGATATTGGAGGTTTAGATGCTCAAATTCAAGAGATTAAAGAAGCAGTGGAGCTTCCTTTGAACAATCCTGAATTATATGAAGATATTGGTATAAAGCCTCCAAAGGGATTCATTCTTTATGGAGAACCTGGAACAGGAAAAACTCTTCTTGCGAAGGTACATATTGTCGATTACGGTTATTTGTAACATTTCTGATCTGCTAGTTAAGGTTTTAATGTTAGTAATGATGCCTGCTACAAAACATGAACTAAAAAATATAGGGACAATTCCAAATCCTCTCTCAATTCCAAACCCTTCCCATGGACCATTGGCTTCAACTAAAGAAATAACAAAATGGGACAATTGTGAATTTCTTGGTCGTAATTTTGCAATGCATGGTTTAGTTCCTGCTCATGGGGTCACTGCCAAAGGTTGATGGCCGTGTGCTACTTCCTCTAGGCACAGGATGAGCGATGCTAACTTTTGAATGTCTCCATGCTCTGTCACTAGCAGGTGGTGATGAAGAAAATGTTAAATCATCATGGATTTGTTTAGCATATTCAAACAAATGAAGCAAACATACGCTTACAATTATTCTCTTATGTGTGTTTCCCTCTTGTTGATGTTGTTACTGTAAGTGAGATTTTTCTCTTTCATTTTTCTGTTGCTTTGTGGCATTGCTGCTAGTGTATTCTTGAACAATAGTTTTGCATGGTTTCTGGGCTATGTATAGCGCACAAACTCCCATGGAACCATTTCTTGAGCCATAACAATTCACTAGGGTATCCATCACAGCTCACAAGCAACCCTTCTCTGCGTGGTGTTGTTTTATCTTTCTAGGTAACATATCCCAAGGGAAACCTTTCGAGTACTTCACCTCTTCAAGGATGGTACCCAAGGCCAGGTTATCAACTCATGAATATATCATATATAGCTTATCAACAATCAGCTCACTAACAGTAAACATTTCACAAAGAGGAATTTGAACTCGGGTGGGGAGGATAACAATTTTTCCTCATAACTACTTGTCCTACACCCAATTGATTGTGCTGTGGAGATTTTCAGGAGAGATTCTTGTGAATTGCTCTAAATTGGCTCTTGTCCCTCAAGCACTCTCTTATTTGGGAGATGTATTTCTGTTCTGAGCAATTTCTTTGTTATTTCTACCTGGTGTGGGTAGATTCAGTCTATGTATTTCAGCATGACTATTTGTTTTCATCCTCCAACACCACGATGCAGTCTATGGCAGGTTGCTTGGAATGTTGAGCACATATTTGGTGCTACTCATGCTCTCCAAGTGGCTTGTAACTTGCCCAATTGTTGAAAGGGCGGCCTTCTTACTCCCACGTAGGATTGATTATTGACATTTTATAATAAAAGCTTTTTAAGGAGGATATTAGAAACTTTGTTTGGAGGTGTTATTGGATTGATTTATTTTTCCAATTTGTAATCTCAAAAGGTCTCAGAGTTTTGCCCATATATGCTGCAAGCCTGCATACAACATCAATTTGCAATTTTGTTCGGGGTGTTGCGAAGACCATTATGTAAATGTTGGCCTTCCAATCATCAATGAGTATTTGCACACCACCATTTGTTCTCCTCTTTGAGATCTTCTTCCTTGAGGACAGAGCACACTACAACCAATGGAGGGCTTTCTTTCATGCCGCTATCCTCAACACGATCTAGAATACATTTTTGCATCTCTCTTTGCCAAGTATTGTGACATAGGAAAATTGGTAACTTGTCCAATTGTTGAAAGGGCGACCTTCGTGCTCCTACATAAGATTGATTATTGACATTTTATAATAAAATCTTTTTAAAAAGGAGTATATTAGAACCTTTGTTTGGAGGTTATTGGATTAATTTATTTTTCGAATTTGTAATCTCAAAAGGTCTTAGAGTTTTGGCCATATATGCTGAGTACAATATCAATTTGCAATTTTGTTTGGGGTGTTGCAAAGGCATTATGTTGTTTTTCCAATGAGTAGTTGCACAAAAAATTGTTTAAGACCCCCATATCATTGTCATGGACTGTCATAAATCCATTCTTAATTGCCTTCACTCCTCCCATAGTTTCCTATCAAATTCCTTTGAGGCCATCCTCACAATCTGAGTTGAAATGTACTAAATCCTCATTGTCAGTGACTTGAGTAAAGTCTTTTATGAAATGTTAGGTAATGTGATAGGGAACCAGCTCAGCTTGAAATTTGTTTAGGATTGCCTCCTTGTGGTATCATTTTTATATCCTCTTTGTGAATCATCTCTGCCATGGCTGATTCCCTAAGGCTTTCGGCTATATTTTATAGAGATCAGGCCTTGTGAAATTCCTTGCGGCATTATAAAATGTACATGGATGGTGATTTATCTTCATCAATTACCTTTAGAGGTTCTACAATTTCATCCAAGGAGATTTGTGGGTCACATTGGGCCATTTACATAGATTAAAGTAATTTGGAACCACATCCTGGCAGGTTTGAATTGCTTCCTTGTGCTCCTCAAATATCTCTTAGGCATGAAAAACCATTTTCTAGTCGTGCATAAATGCTTGAGCAATGTCAGTATTTATTTTTACTATTTGTGTTAAAAATACATCATATATTTACATAAAAGTATATACAAACAGCAAATCAAAAGGTGGATGGTATATACAATGGAGCTTATATCCTCTTCCGTAAGGCTACTAATTCAGAAATAAAATCTGAATAAGCTACTGGATCTAAAGATTGAGCATATTTTATCGGTAAGGCACCCTTAGCCAGTAGCTGGTGATGCACCTTATCATGCCTCATGGTACAAAAAGCAGGCAAAGAACTAACCTTTTGGTAAAAATGTAACCTATAGGGAAAATAGAGCAGACTCTCGAGCACTACCAAATCCTAATGACATTCCCAAAAATATGTTTCACCATCTCAGAATGGTGGCAAACAAAGTAAATTCCATTAGAAAGCCTGCTCTGCCAATCGGAGTCCTTGGTGTAGTTTTGACATGGTTTATGGCATCATAGCAGGTCTAGGAGTTGTCGATTTATGTGGTCCTCTATCTTTTTTAATAGAGGTTGTTTAGTAGCCAAGGCCTTGAATAATTGCTTGGAGTGCTTGTCACTAACTTTGAGCCAATGCAGTCAAGATCAAATATGGGCACCTTTTACTTTGAGAGCCTCTGCAATTTGTATTGCCTGTCTAATATTTGGAGCTCTGGCCTGCAACTTCTCATTGAATGGCTGTACTTTTGTCTTTCACCAAAGCCATTTATTTGGTCTCTGCGTTTCCTGTGTGCCTGCTAGTAGCAGTGTCTTGTTTTCCATATCGTAGAAGAAGGGGACACTATTTTGGAAATAGCATCATTCCACCATTTATTCTAGCTCGAATCAGTTTTGGCCTTGGGTACTCAATTTCAAATCAATTTCTATTCTATTAAGCTTGTATGCTGTTTTGATAGGAGCTGATAAGTTTGCTCCTACAGAATTGCAAAGACAATTGGTTGGTGATCAGACAAGACATCTAGAAAGGTTAATTCTTATGATCCTGGTTACATCTGAATCCTGATGAAGAACCCATCACATAGTAGGAGTTATAACTTCAAATTATCTTGACTGCATTTTCATGCATGCAATGCAATGTAGCCATACACAGTTACAAATTAGCCGTGTAACATTCTGTTTGCATTATGAATTTCTAGGAGTGTATACATTTTAGATTTTATTTGTATTGTCAACGGGGTCTATCTTGGGTGGTTAAAGGGGAGTGTTATCCTCCCCACCTAGGTTCAATTCCCGCTTGTGACATGCTTGCTCCTAATGGGTTGATTGGACTCTAAAGGAGTTGTTTCATGTGGATGGGGCCAAGTGAGATTTTTGGAAAGCTTTGGTGGATAGATTCCTTCTCATGAGCACCTGTAATATCACTACCATGGAGAAAATTTGAATGTGAAGCATATCTGTTTTGTAAACATGGTAGTTTTGTAAATAGAAACACTTTTAATTGTGAAATCAACATGGATGATGAGAATGTTTGTGGAAAATTCCAACTAGCCAGCATTTTATAATATTTAAGGTACATCAAAAGTTATTGACCCCTACCACTATTGGAACTTGGTGACTCAAACTGATTTGATTTAAATTTACATGCTTTTGATTCTTTGAACACTTTACATGATATAGCATAAATATCATTGAGAAAAATTGAATGTGGAGCATATATGTTTTGTAAACACGATAGTTTACCATCAGCACAGCCTCTTTATTGTTATAAGTAAGAAGTTATAGAAACACTCTGTATTGTGAAATCAACATGGAAGATGAGAATGCTTGTGGAAAGTTCCAACTAGATAGCATTTTGTAATATTTAAGGTTCATCCAAAAGTTATTGACCCATACCACTATTGGAATGCATTTAGAGTTTAGTGAGTTTTAATCTTTAATGAATGTGAACATTCTGTCGACATAGGACAGATTTATTAGGGTGAGCATTGATGAAAGCAATAGCTGAATCTCTTACTGAATTAGAGACTCCTGTTGGCAAATTACCTAGAGATTCTGAATTGTTTAAAGCATTGATGTCAAATTATTTTTTTTAAGGAAAAATTCAAGAAATTCTTGATTTTGGCTTATAAATCTTTGATCTTTTGTTCAACTTTTCCTTCAAGCTTGACAATCACAGTTTCCTACTTCGCTTTAGTTAAAAGAGAAACAACAAGTTTAGACTAAGACAGGGAAATGATCAAAGTGTGTGTAATTATTATGAAAGTGCGACTGTGATATTTCATGCTACATACCATCATGTTTGAAAACATGTTAAGTAAAGATGAAGGTTAGTGATACCAAAACAGCAAGGGACGATCCTCTGTTTCTGGCCAGGCGTATCATGGACTTTGGACCATCTGATACTGCTGCACAAATCTCAGATCACTAATCTATAGTTTAACCACAGATCGACAACTAATCATCATTTACCCCTTGCCAAAAGAGGGGTAACAGGTTGTTAGGACATCTTATGGAGTTTTTAATAAATAACACACATTCAAAGAAATCGACATAATAATAGCACTAAGATCATCTCCTTCTAGAGTTGCAGTACTTTCTTAAATCTATGCATCTGATCCTTTTACGGTGTTGGAATGTATGGTATGTTCTTTGTATATATCTTGCATTTAGTCCAATTATAATATCTTCAAGCAAATCAATATATCACGAGCACTACAATCATTTTTGGTAGAGTAGCATTTTTTTAATATTTTCTTAAATCATCTATACAACAATTTTTTTCTTGGGGGAAATGTTGCTTATTGTAGAAACTTATAGCCCATCCTTTGGCCAAGTGTGCACTAGGAGTGGACCGAGTGGTGTTTCAATGCTGTCAAAATCACCTGCCACTTTTGCACTGGTGCTCATCTGAGTCCTCTTGGGGGTTTTGAACCTGTCTGTGTTATTACAGTCCATATCACCTTACTGCTTGCCACTTAAACCAGATGCCCTTGGGCATACAACTGATATTTTGACAGTGATGAGATAATCTATCGAAATATATTTTATGAATTAGTATAAGAATCGATTTTGGTCTTAACCCAAGGAAGCCCATAGACTATTCGAATGTGTGACCATGCAATCTCTCAGCAGTAAGTGGATATTAGTTTTCAATTATTTCATTTTTAATTCTCCTGTTCACCATTCATTTTTTTGTTGTACCAGTTTACATTTACATATCATGTTCCAACTTCCATTTTTATGTAGGTCAATATATGTCACAACCTGGAACAGTAGCAGTGGCACTTGGGTGTGGGCTCACAGATTTAAGTCTTCAATCTTGGGGTGATGATGAAGGTTTAAGAGAAACTTCGAGCTCTATAGTGTTTGCTGGTGCACCTAAGGAAGATGACATGCCCATTGCAAGTACTTCAGGGAAGTCAAAAAGTGGTGAACAGAGGTTGTCTGAGGATGCTAAAAAATCGTTGAATGCTATTGATAATCTGAAAGAAATGGTAAACCTATCATTCTCCAAAGTTCTGTTTCTGTGAGACAGCATATGGATCGGTCTTTTACCTATTTTTAATTCCTCATGGTTATTTGTTAGTGATTCATCATTAGTGATGTTTCTGCTTTGCACTTAAAAACAATGTCCTCCATATCTTAAGGTTATTAATTGAATGTGTGACTTCCTGTTTGCAATGCACTGTGGAAGGTCTTAGTCTTCTTTTCCAAGAACTAGCCGCTGGAAATCTGAACAGGAGGGAGCGTTGGGCACAAGTAAGTTCTTAGATCATGCAAAATTTTGCATCTTGGGGAAAGGTGGTGGTCCAACTTGGGAGGCAGCAAAGCTACAGGTTTTCATTTATCCCTATTGACAAGTCTCTAGATAACTTCAATAAACCATAAAGAAAATTTACATTGATTTGGGAGGCCGAAGAATCTTTTTGTTGCTTGCCTATACTGCTGGTTGTTCTCAGGGATTTCATAAAATATAAAATGAAATTACATTGATTTTCATGGCTGAAAGATCTGTTTGCTACTTGCTAACCATATGCCTTTAGAGTCCTGGTCGTACTAACCATATGAGTATTAATCACGTTCTATATCTGTCTGAATGTCATTGCTCTTGCAGCTATAAGTTATAACATATATGTCTCAGATTTCTCTGACAAGCATTGACTACTTTTTTTTGGTAGCCTTTTTTTTCTTTTTCATTTCTATAGCTGGAGTATATGTTGATTAATATCTCTGGATATGCAAGCTGCAGAGGAGGCTCTTTGTAATTTTAAGTCCACAGTTAGTCAACGGACACAAAAGCGCTTAAGCTCTCCAAGGTAATTATTTAAGAAGATTTTAAGTTCTTTTATATGTATATATTAGTTTAGTTGGAGGACATTCTTCCCAAATGATTGTTGCATGGGTTCACATGTTTGTATTTACATTGAATTACTGGGAATTATTTTTTTTCTTCATATCTGAGATGGCAATTATTTTTTGCTTCATATCTGACAGGATTTCGTCTCAAAAATTTAGCTAGCCTCTGCATCTATATGTAGATTAACTTTTTTATTGCATTATTTTGCTTAGTATTTTTCTGTGGTCATCCCCTTTGAATCATACTAACTTTCTGCTTTCCAAGAAGTGACAAAATTACATGGATTGCAAATGCCAATTTGTCAATGATATTAAATCCTAGGCTGGAGCAACCTCAGAATTAGCCGTTGAAGTTTGTCTATGTATTGCACATAATTCTATAATTTAATTATCGTGGGTGGTAGTATGCTCACACTGTTTTTATGCAGCTGTTGTTGATGGATATTTTCTTCATCATCATCTGTATATGCAGTTACTTTTTTATGGCAACATTTGGGTGTGCTTGCGAACAGATCTACTTTTATTATTTCCTTCCTTTATTTGCTTTTATGGGAGCCTGTCTTCTGGGATGTCAACCTGGATCATTGATACTTCTTTTCTTGCACCATATCTATCTTGGCAACCTCTCCTTTTCTTTGTGTGAAAAAGGTCAACATAAATATGTAAGGGAATTTCTATTGCCTCATTTCCCATGTCCTTTGCTGCATCTCCGCAACCCTTGTTCTTCCATTATGATTCTTTTGTTTGGCATTCTCTTTCTGTCTCAATATCATGTCATTGTTTGTGTCCTATTATGCCACAAGGCATTGCATACCTTATTGCATGGGATAATGGAGCATCAAATCACCCAATTTGCAGGTATTTAAAAAAAAAAATTCACTAGCGTCGGTTAACTGACGGTTCTTCATGTCGCTTAACCGATGCTTAATCTTTATATCCATCACTTAACAGATGGTTTCTCATGTCGCTTAATCGACGCTTAATTTTTATCTCCATCGCTTAACCGACGGTTCTCCATGTCGCTTAATCGACACTTGTTTTTTATCGTCGTCGCTTCACCAACGGTTCTCCATGTTGCTTAACCGACGCCTTACATTTAACCGATGGTAATTGAGGTGTCGTTTAACCGACGGATTAAATAGATGTCGGATAACCGAAAAAGAGCCACCAACGCTTAAAAAAAAATCATAGTGTCGTACATGCGACAGGGAAGTGTCAAAAATCCGACAATACGGCCGTCGGATTTTTAGTCGAAATGTAGTAGTGATGGGAAATGGTTGCAATAAATCAGCTAGGAATGTAAGTTATGATTTGTTTTGATGAACTACCTTACATTCATTCACATATTTCTGAACATCTTCCTTCAGCCCCTTCCAAAAGAATATTTTTATCAATTGCCTATAAGTTTTCAAGATCCCCAGATGGCCAGCTAGTGGGAAATCATGTGCTTCTTGCAAAATTTTTGTACTAGAGCTTGGTCTAATGAGTCCCAAATCTAAGATTTTTTGGATGGACTTCTCAATCTCATCTATAAATTTCTTTGGATGTCTAGAAGGTGGTATTTGAATGGGTGTAGTACCCTCCTCCAAAACAATGTTGTGCTCAACCCCCCTATCAGGTGGTCTACCATGTGGAAGACCTCTAAATTTTTTTTCATACATTTGAAATAGTTTATCTCTCTCCTTTGGGTGTTCAACAACCTTTATTTTTGTCTTGGGATATGTGATATGACATTCAGGATCCCATTCTATTTCCCCATGCCTCAATATATATCTCATACTATTGCAAGTCACTACTTGATTTGGGTAAGTGTGCTACCCTCTTACAACCCTTAGTACTCCTTTCAAATCTTGAAATTTCATCTCAAGAATTTGATAATTTACAGTATGTTCCCCTATAGAATACATCCATTTCACTCCCAAAACTACATTAGTATCAGCAACATCAACCACATAAAAACTATCAACTAAAGTATAGTTACCTACGGTGACTTGCAGCTTTGGAACCCATGTTTTGCACTGCATTGTGTTGTGACCGGGAATGAAAATTATGAAGCCATCGAATGGTTCAGTTGGTATATTCATTTTATCCACCATATATGCATCAATGAATTTATGTGTAGCTCCTCCATCTACCAAAACTAAAGCTCATTGTCCTAGTACCACACCCTTGCATCGAATAGTGTGATAGTGAGGCACTACTGAAAGCACTGCCGTTCTTGCTTTGTCCGGTGAAGGATGATTTTATTCTTGTATATATTCTTCAATTGTTGTCTCATATGCCTCCTCTTGATCTGAAATGTGTCCTCCTTTATCCACACCCCCTTAATATCCATCATTATCAGAAAGTACTTCTATGTATTGAGCCTTTCCCTTAGTACATTTATGCCCCGGTGTCATGGTTGAAAGCATGTGAAGCACAATTTTTTTCTTTGAAGTTCATCCCTGTTTAGTCCTTCTTTCTTATTCTTTTTCAGATGAATCTCTTTCCCAAGGCTTCTTATCAGGTCCATATTTTTTCCAATGTTTCTTTTCAAATTCAGAGTTAGGTTTGGGAGGAAATCTTGTTCTAGGTAGCACAATTTGAAGATCTCTAATCAATCTCATTATATATTTTAATGCATTGGGCTTGTGGGATTTGACCAAGAATTTTAAGGGTTTATCCAAACCTTTAGTGAAAATCAATACTAATCTTCCCATAGACACATCAACCACCTTGATTGGTAATTTTTGAAATTCCATCATATAATCAGTAGGGGTCTTGACTTGCTTCAATTGGGCTAGTTCTTTGAAAGACAATTCTTGATCTTGTTGCTCAAATCTCTCTAGTACCCTGTCAATAAATTCTCCATATGTTTTAATCTGATCATGACCCAAATTTTTCATGCCATGGAACCACCATTGATTGGCATCTCCTTCCAATTGCAATATGGCCATTTTTAAGGAATCTTCTTCCATTATTGGATTCAACTGAAAATACACATCTAAGTTTTTCACCCGAGTGTTATAAGAACTTTGAGAGGAACCATCAAAAGTAGGGAGTGGCACTTTTACAATGGCACAATTTAATTCTTTGTTTTGATGGCAATACTTGTTATTTTCCTTCTTTTTAATTTTGTTTGCAGCAAGAAAGTACTGATCAAATGGTACACTTTTCTTACAATCTTCATCCAATTTATCCCATTCTGTTGCCATTATAGCAAGTTCAAGTTGAATGTTAGGCTCTTCTTTGGGCATAAGAATTTTAGGTGAAGTAGGCCTTGGTGTTCTATGAAATTTATGGGGTCTATTATGGGGTCCTATTATTCAGAAAATATGCTCACCCATTGTCTTCTTTTCTCTTGATTGTGAACTACTGCTATCTCCTATTACTCCTTTGCTTCCAAATTGGCTAATCAACAATTTGAATCCTTTCATAAGCTGCTGGTTCATGTTCTTGGTTATGTAATCAAATATATTTTTCATGAGTTTAATATATTCCTCCTTATTCTTATCATCTTGGAGTCCATACCCCTCGTTAGTCATAGTTCAGCATAATGTACCTCTTCTTCTTCTACTTTTTCTTATTCAACAAAAACACCTCCAACTTCAGGTTCTAAGGGTGGTGGATTATTTATTTGAATCCTAGTTAATTAAATCAGGTTCCAATACCATGATATGATACCACTTTTAATGTCCATTTTTAATATTTTTTATTAAATAACCAATTTTTCACTTTTTCCCCAATTTCGACCCTTGACTAGTTTTGATGTCTAGGTCTCCAAATTGGCCCAAATGATCCCAAATATTCTCAGAAGGTGTATGAATGATATTAAGACTTGAATATTATTTTCAGGGATTATTTATTACCCTCCAATTACTTCTTAAAACTTGTTTAATATTCTGGTCAAAGTAGGAGTCTTTACTAGCAAATTGGGGTTCCGATTCCCCCTGGGTAAATGTTGGAGAATGGCTTCTCAAATGCTCCAAAACCCACTCGAATTTTTTAACAGAGGTATAGTATGTTTAATGTAAATTTTTAATGTATCATATGCATCATTATTCAGTTTATACAGGCTGTTATGAACCTCTCCCAAACAGCTACAAAATCACTAATTCGACCCTTGGGGAAAAGGCACCAAATCTTCTCCAAATGCAATTAAAATGAGTAAAATGGCTTCAAATGCTTAAGTGATAAAAATGAAAATTGTAATACACATATATTAAAGTTCATTCATCATAAATATATCATATATATATTATTCTATTCGAAATAATCAGGATTACCATGGCATACATCAATATAATGGGGAAATGGTCATTGTTTGCTCATTAATAGTCATTTTGACATACAAATATTGGGTATTTCGACTTAATAATTTATAAGAATGAATAATGGAGAATATTTAACTTATAACAATCATAAATATACCAGGATAAGCTCTCCCAAAGAGTACAATAGCTCACCCAAAGTGCAATCCCTTCATGAGAAAGAATATGCAATAAAAACTGGAAATGTTGAGAGAAAGTGCCGCAATAGAAGGAACCACAAGCTTCCTTGTAGTTTACACCTAAAAATAAAACTCCATTAAATTTACATGAAATACCTGAGTGGCCTCTCCAAACACCAACTTGGATGGGAATATTTTACCCTCGAAATTGGCTAAGGCAAGAACTAGTCATCCACTAGCTCTCTCAATTCACAAATGCAAATTTATCAAATGATCAAAAAACCTTCTCTTGGTTGATCCCTGTATTTTATAAAAATAATTAGCCTTCTAATTTTACCAATCCATCCACAAAATCAATCCAATTTTAATTAGGGTATGTGCTCCAAATTTTCCATGTGTCCTCCCTTTCCTAGCCTTCCATCTTCCCCAAATTCAAGTAGGATCCCATTGAGCTTCACCAAATCTCATGAGCACCCTATTGGATGATCTATTTCGACCTGACATGTCAGATATGCCATATTTCAGCCTTCATATCTGACTTATGTCATAGGTGTCATAACATCTTCATCATTGTTTTCATAGAGCTAGGGAATCTAGTCCAAGTGTCTCACTACCTCCAAAATGACTCTTCCTCTCCCATGTAAGTTACGTTTCCTGCAAAATTTGACCTATGATGCATATGGCCAAGTGTATTAGCCTTCTAACTCATCCAAGAATATTTAGGCTTCCCATGGATTCTAAATTGCAAGAGGAGGATGCCACATGGCACAACATTTCTAGCTTGTGTGGGCCCCATAGTCTCCATGTGTCTTCATGCCCCATTGCCACTTCAATTTTCTTTTGTATTTATCTCATGGGATCCATTATTAAATATTTATTCCATTATAATGTTTGAACATAATTTATTAGCTCCCTTATTAAAATTCCAAATGTATCCATCCAACCTAGGGAACTAGTAGGATTGATGGAATTGTCATGCTATGCAATTATTTGAATGGGGACATTACATGGCCGTAGAATTTCATGTTTGAATCCTTGTCAACTTTAAAGGATTTTAAAACCTTACATGGTTCATAATTCATTACTATCAATAAGGACCATAAGAGATTTACACATTGAGTCTCACTAGACTTATTACCAAGGGAGCCTAAGGTTGGATTCTTGGCCTTCTTAGGTAGTGGTGTTACTGCCTCTTCAGAGATAGGTTCTTGTTATGTGCATTTATGGTTAATTTGTGACTCAATGGGTCAATTCTAGTATAGTAAATTTGTAGATTGTAGCCTCCATTGGTTTTGCGTTGGTACCTCAAGAAGACTCAAACCATAGCCTTAAATTCAAATGTGTAGATCATTATTTTAAGATTGTGGATTTGTGAGAGAGCATGGTAACGCCCTATGTGTGGCCCATTCTTTATTATTTAGTAGCATGTGCTTGAAATTCTACTATTCGTGGATTCCTTGGTCGATTTGCTCCAATGAATGTTGTTTCCAAGGCTTAAACTCTCTCCTCACTCATAGATTAATGGATCCATAATTGTGGCGATGTATGTGACCCTACTACTCCTATTATAGTATTAAAAACATTTGCAAATAATCCTTTTAATACGTTCACTTGTACTTGGTGCTTGCAATAGTTATTTTTGTGTGTGTGATAAAAAAAAAATTAAGTTGAATTGCGCTGAGTGCATTCTCTATAGAAATCGACACCCTTCATTTTTTTGAGTTAGAATTTTGGTTATTGAGCTAGAGCGGGAGTCAGAGATGTACCCAAAAGACAGATATATAGCCATTTTCCAAATCATTACTTGTTTGTGGTCATCTTATGTTGAAAATATGGCAATGCAGGTTGTCATTGATGGCAACTATATAAGACAGAGCAACAAGCAGAGTGATGATAGAGCTACAAATAAATGGCAGTGAAGAAGATGAAACAAAGCAGACGAGAGACAAAGAAGATGGCATTGTTTATGATGAAGTGAATGTAGAAACAATGGGAAGAATTGATTTATACTCCACCATTACTAGGGCCAAATTCGAAGAAACTTAATGTGGATTTGTTTAGAAATGTATGGAGTCTGTTGAGAAATGTTTGAGGGATGCCAAGATGAATAAGAGTATTGTTCATAATGTGGTGCTTGTGGGAGGATCTACGTGAATCCCCATAGTGTAGCAATTGTTGCATGACTTCATTTATAAAAAATAAAAAATAAAAAAATCTTTGTAAGGGTACAAACCCTGACGAAGTTGTTTCTTATGGTGATATAGTGCAAACTACAATTCTTAGTGGAAAAGGAAATGAAAAGGTGTAAAAGAAATAACCAAGGACAATAATCATTTGTTAAAATTTGAGTTTTATGGCATTCCTCCTGCCCCAAGGGGTGTGCCCCAAATCACAGTTTTCTTTCACATTAATGCCAATGGTATCCTCAATGTCCCTATCGGGGATAAACAACTGGGAAGAAAAACACAATCACTTAATATACATGTTTGATGCACCTGCAGTTGCTATTTCCAATGAAAGTTTTTAGAACAGCATTGGCAGAATTTGCAAAAGAAATACTCAAGCCAATATGCCGAGAATACCACATGAGCAAGGAGGCATTCAAAAAATATTGTTAAAAAGGTTTTTTTTAAGGTTGCAGGGACATTACAAAGTCATCAAGTACCAAACACTCAAGAGAGAATTGAACAGTATTTGGATTCATCCTATGTTAAGCTAACAAATCTTGTTGAGAAGAAATTCGACACACAACAAAATTTGATGACCATCCCATTGACTTATGTGAAAAAGTGTTTTGTGAGAAATGATAACTCAGTCGTGATCGCTGTAGATATCATTTTCATCTTCAAAGTGATCAGAAGTCAGACCTCATTTATGCAGGTCGTCTTACTTCGATCATTGGCGATTTATACAGTACCTGAGTTTCAATCAGATCGTTGGTTTGATATTGGTATTAGTTCAATGGTATGCACTAAACATTGTTACCAAAACCTCAAGTTTATAGAACTCCAAGGAATATAGCATACGATCGATATGGAGTATGGCGCTGAAGAACCCTTTTCATAGAGACCAAGAAAGAGAGAAGGGAGAATACAGAGAGAGAAAAGTTAGAAGAGGTCAAACCATAGTTACAGAAGCTTGAGAAGCAGACATAGACTATGCAACAGACATAAACTTTAATTTAATGAGTGGTGCACATGATCTATGGTTGAGGATGAACAGTCCAGCAGCGACGTAAATCCATTGGATATCGCAGTCAGAAGTGGAGGAGTGTTAAAAATACCCCAGGATTGCGATGGGTGGCTATGTGTCATGTTTCTATTGCATCGCATTCAGAGAGTTCATACATAAAACGCTTTTTTCCCGAGTGCAATATCTCATCGGTTATGTACTATGGACATATTGTGTTGAAAAGCGCTATGGTTAATAGCTTTTCACACATTGTGATAGCACCTTAAGCAATAAAGTGGCAGTGGTATAATCCTAGAGGGGACGAATGCTTGAAGACTTGGTACAAATGCTAAAGCACTAGTGTTATTAACACAAATAAAGCAGTTTTAATGTTATAATAAAAAAGTGTTAGCAGAGTTTAACAATTAGAGAAAAATATAAATATAGTTATAACTAAAAACTTAGTTTAACTTTATTTTTCTTATGAAAAGACACATCATTCATGGAGTACATGAGAAGACATATCATTCCATGAAGAGGTGTAGAAAGAAAGTGTATAAATATGAAGACATCATTTGAATAAAAAGTATCTCGGTGGCTAAATGTAATATTTTGGTGGATATTCTACCTTTGACATGAACCTTGTGTTCATTCAAACATACTGTTGTATGTAATCAGGTTGGAGCCTGAATGAGGATTGGATTCCTCTCTACATGCCAGGTCATATATACAAGCTGGTTCTTGTAAGAGAGTTGGGTCTCTCAATCGAGCTGGGTCTAGATAAAATTATAATTTGTAAACAAGAATTTTATTCAATAAAAAATTGATATTGATATTTATTCTTCGTATGTATCTTTATGTTCATAATATATATGACTGATTACATTAAGTGATTTGGCAAGAGATTTTTAAAGTTTTAAACATACATCGATTCACCCCACCCCTCTCAGTGTCTAAGACCTAGTTCAACAATTGGCATCAGAGTCGGTTGTCTTTGAACAAGTCACTACTGGAAGGCTAGTCCAAAAGGGAAACAGGTCCATTTTTAGATCCAAGCACTTAATCTAAAGATAAATGCCAATTGGAGGGATACCATGAAGTTTTAGTTGAAGTCCAAAGGAGCACATGTGTGGGATCCCTTGCATTGGATGCAAATCTATCCACGAGTCCCTCCAGCCTTAAAATTGTTCCACGGGAGTTCTCTTCCATGCAATATACAAAGTTCTCTTATATGGAGTTCACCAAACCCTCTCGCTACGTCTTTGGGCCACTTCCAAATGGGAAGTCCAATAGATAAATTCTTCAACCGCTTACAAAATGTGTATTCTCCAAAACACCTCTGAGTTATGTCACTCAGACGCAGAAACAGACTTCAATAGAAGCTTCAGAATGAAATTTTGATTCTTTGAAGTGTAAACATGGATATCCTCTGATATAGCTGAAAGGTTTGATGAGCACTTTTTCGTCCGAATATCTGGATGCAAAACTTGAAGCTGCATTTGGAATCCTTATGAAAAATCGATCCTTTTGAGTATAAACTCGATATAGTTCTAAGACAGACCTCAAGATGCCAACTTTGGCACAACCTCCAAAACTGTCTCTCATCCATACAATCCGTATGGCCTCGAACTACATGCACTATGAAACTACCTCGAGATGCATGTGGACTTGCCTTGAAATGCGTTCAGAGTAAAAACGACCTCAGTCTGCGTGCAATACCACCTCGATATACGTGCAATACCACCTCAGTGAGCGTGCAATACCACCTCGATAAGAGTGCATGTACCTGCAAATATTTTACCTCAGGATCTATGCCTACGCCTGCAACCTCTTTGTCCCTATCGCTTCAAAAACCTAAATTTTTAATAGACCAAACTAGTTTGTTTTGGGTCGTGGGCCATGGCGCCATGCACCCATTTGGCAGTGTAACTTTCGTGCTAGCATAAAGCCTTATCATTCCATTCATTGCAACGACGTAACAATGTGGCTTGTTGGCAGTATTATTGGCAAGCATGGAGGAGGTCGCAGGTTTAAGTCCATAGACCTCTCTATTATACATGCTTTTGTTACCACGTGAAACTAAGATCGACGGCATAACTTTGGTTGATGTGACACGTTTGATAAAGTTCAGATTACATGGTTTGATGGTTGATATAATATGGCATGGTTTGACATAATATGATATGCTCCACATTGATAAACATGTAGTATTGGCTTATAATATGGTTTATAAAATAATCTCATCTATCATTTTTTTTAATATTTAAACTTTAATAAAGTTTAAACCAATCCTTTGAACCATGTTAATAAGGTCATGGTGCCCTTATCATGAGGTCTTGGGTTCGACTCCCATAGCCTCAACTTAGCTTATAAACCATAACCATATTTAACATTTTTTAACCACTTTTATGATTTTTAACCATCTTTGACGAAACTTCAAACTTGAATAACTTCTGTATCCGGAAGTCTTTTTTGACGAAATAAGCGTCGATAGAAAGTTGATGAAGAGATATTTCATTTTGTAAGCATGTATTTCATTTTTGAAGACTTTAAGTTTTATCGTATTTGAGATGATCCACCTGGATCAAACCTTTCCACTGAAAATATTTTTTACCACAAAAAGTATGAAATCATTCAGAAAATAAGTGAGGACATGTTCATCTCACTTGTCCATTCTTGGAACCTATACATATGACTCAGCATGACAATCATCAACACTTCACAGATATTGTTAAGTACATTAACTCCTTTTTCCACAAATTCTTGATTCAATATTGTAGGAATAAGCCATATATTGCTGATCAGTAATAAGATGAATATCAACATTGAATATGTGAAAGATTTTGTACTTGTATCATGCTTATGCTTTGTCATAGTAACATTATCAACAATAGTAGATGTATTGATGCAATGACACTTCCTCTTCAAGGTGTGGATTCTTTTCTTCTTGAACTTGCATAGACATAAGTGCCAAATTCTGACTTGCATTAACAACTCTTTTTAATTGTTGTGTAGTTCCCAATGATTTGTCATTTTTATATGAATGTGAGTGTACTATGTACTCAATTCCTTCCTTAAACAAATGATATTGATTATGTTCTCGATAGAAGATTTCCTTTCGATCATATAAATATGGGCTTCCCAACACAATTCCACAGATATCTAGTGGAACCACATCAAAGTCAACTTCATCTACAAACTTGGATGTAATTGCAAACTTGAGATCACAGTGTCTTGTTACTTGTAGTCTTTTATCTTTGCATACCCAACCTAGTGGATAAGGTTTCTTGTGTGGTTTAGTTATTAATCCCAACTGCTTAACTACTTCTTCTGAAATAAGATAAGCTTGAGATCCACTATCTATGAGTGTGTCGATCTTGGTTTGTTTAGTGATTACCCTTATATGAAATAGTGCATTTCTTTTTTTATCTTTAGAACCATCATGATCTTTATATGTAGAAGCACATGAAGAGAAAATGTTAGAATTATTACCAACAATAGATTTACCTTTCACGCCTACGATTGATATCTTTGTTTCATCCTCAGAATCTGATCCAACTTGCAGGGATAATTTTAGGGGCGAATTTTAGCCCAGTGGGCTATTTTTCCATGTTTTTCTCTCAAAAACAATTCTCCATTTTGCATTTTTTGAAGCCCTGTTTTGCCCAATTTTGATGGGGTAAAATTTTTTCACCCTAAAAATCGCCAAATTATTATATAAATGATATAAAATCCTTGGAAATTAAAATATTTTTTGAAAAATATCGCCAATCATTCTATAGTTGGCGTTTTAAGAACTGGTAATATTCGCCAACATTTATACACTTTTAAATAAGTATGGTTCCTTAAAATCATCCCTAGATCCAAGGTCCTCAACAATCATCGTAGCCTTTTGCTTCCCTTTTCGATCCTTAAACCACTTTGGTTTCAATTCTGGTTGTTGCTTCCAACAATGTTCTGCATCATTTCCATCTCTCTGACTATGCGAACATGAAATCTTTGTATCCCCTTTCTTCACGGTAGCTACATGCTTACCTTTCCTTTTTTCCTTTCCTCCTTTTGACTGGCTGAATTCAACTAAAGAAAAATAATGACCACACTTCCCTTTTGACTCAATGTGCGTAGCTTGCACACATACCTCATCCAGGTTAGTCAGATTAAACATAAGTATTGTATGACACAAATAACTATGCAATCCTCCTATAAACTTAAGAAGAGTTTCTTGAGTCTAAAGAGGTATACCCAAAATCAAAGCTCTCTTTCTGAATTCTTGAGTGTACTCTTGTACATTCTTACCTTTGCTTTAAGTTTTGCCAATCCATCATGGATTGTTGGATATAGCCTAGGGGATAAAATTGCTTCTTTAACGCTGAAGTAAACTCATACCAGGAAGAAATAATTTTACCTTTTGTAAGGAGGTCTTCCTGTGTCCTACTCTCCCACCAGATGAGTGCGGTGCCTTTAAGACGGAAAGTAGCTAACTAAATTGTGACTTGATCATCCACAAGATTTTGAATCCTACAATAAACCTCAATCTGCTTCATCCAATCATCTAGTTTTTCTGCATTAAGTTCACCATTATATGTAGGCAATTCAAACTTAATATCAAGTTTCAAATAAGGTAAATCAGACTTAGCCTTCTCAGGTTCTTTCCTTGGATTTGAAGAAGCAGTACTGGAACTTTCAGAAGAGGAAGGAGATGGAGAAGAAGGTTCGGAAGGGTCTTCTCCTTTTCCTGAAGCATTATCCTTTGCTTTCTCCTTCTTTCTTTTCTTCTTATCCAACCTTTCTTGATAATCTGCAAACAAATTTTCAACTCTATCTGCCATCTAATAGAAAGCTTTACAGAAGGCCTTCTCATCTTCTTCTCGGTAGTCTTCACTTTCCATTTTCTTTCTTCTTCTTGAGCTAATTTCTGGATCAAATGTTTCAATCTCTCCTTCACCACGTTGAAACCTGGATCTTGTTAACATAAAAAATTCAAAATGCAATGGTTAAACTTGCTCTGATACCACTTGATCTGTAATTTATTCTAGGATCTTTGTAACCATTATTTGCATATGAAGTTTAAAATGTTAATTACTTACAAATAAAAAAAACCTTTAAACTGCATATTTAAATAGCATCCATCAACACATAAACATATAACCAAAAGATGCAAACCAGAAACATAACACAACGCTGATAATGGAGTTCACCAAACCCTCTGGCTACGTCTCCGGGCCACTTCCAAATGGGAAGGCCAATAGATAAATTCTTCAACCACTTACAAAATGTGTTTTCTCCAAAACACCTCTGAGTTCTGTCACTTAGATGTAGAAACATACTTCAATAGAAGCTTCAGAATGAAATTCTAATTCTTTGAAGTGTAAACATGGATTTCCTTCGATATAGCTAAAAGGTTCTGTGAGAACTTTTTCGTCTCAATGTCTGGATGCAAAAAAAGAAGCTGGATTTGGAATCCTTGCAAAAAAATGTCTTTTGAGTATAAACTCTATATAGTTCTGAACCATACCTTAGGATGCCAAAGTTTGGCACAACCTCTAAAACTGTCTTTGATCCATACAGTCCATACGGCCTCGAACTGCATGCACTATGAAACTGCCTCGGGATGCGTGTAGACTTGCCTCAAAATGTGTGTAGAGTAAAAATGACCTCAGTCTGCATGCAATACCACCTCGATATATATGCAATACCACCTTAGTAAGCGTGCATGTATCTACAAATATTTTACCTCAGGATCTATGCCTACACCTCTAACCTCTCTGTCCCTGTCGCTGCAAAAACCTGAATTTTTTATAGCTTAAACTAGTTCACTTTGGGTTGCGGACCATGGGGCCACGCGCCTATTTGGTAGCATAACTTCTGTGCTAGCATAAAGCCTTATCATTCCATTCATTGCAACGACGTAACAGTGTGGCTTGTTGGCAGTATTGTCGACAACCGTGGAGGAGATCGCGGGTTCAAGTCCACGGACCTCTCCATTATACATGCTTTTGTTCCCATGTGAAACTAAGATCAATGGCATAACTTTGGTTGATATGACATGTTTGATAAAGTTCAATGAAACTAAGATCAACGGCATAACTTTCGTTGATGTGACACATTTGATAAAGTTTGGATTACATGGTTTGATGGTTAATATCATATGGTTGATATAATATGGCATGCATAACTTTGGTTGATGTGACACGTTTGATAAAGTTCGGATTACATGGTTTGATGGTTAATATCATATTGTTGATATCATATGGCATGGTTTGACATAATATGATATGCTCCATGTTGATAAACATGTGGTATGGGTTTATAATATGGTTTATAAAATATCCTCATCATCATTTTTTTTAATATTTAAACTTTAATAAAGTTTAAACCAATCCTTTGAACCATGTTAATGGGGTCATGGTGGCCTTATCATGAGGGCTTGGGTTTGATTCCCATAGCCTCAACTTAGATTATAAACCATAACCATATTTAACATTTTTTAACCACTTTTATCATTTTTAACCATCTTTGATGAAACTTCAAACTTGAATATCTTCTGCATCCGGAAGTCTTTTTTCATGAAACAATCATTGCTAGAAAGTTGATGATGAGCTCTTTCATTTTGTAAGCATGTATTTCCTTTTTGAAGACTTAAAATTATATCGTCTTTGAGATGATCCACTTGGATCAGTTACATAGTCCTGTTTGAATCTACAGAGTTCAAAGTTTCTTTCTATCACTGTAATTTTCATGTAACCATTTATTTACTATGGTAAAATAGTTGGTTATGCCTTAATGATAAATTTCAAATTTTAAAATATAATCAAATTTTTAATTCATAATAAATTAATAAAATAGTTTTGTTATTCAATTTGACTCAGTAGTTTTCAAAAAAGAACCCAGCTCAAGTTAGTAGTTGTTTGTTGTAATTTCTTTATAAATCTATGTAAGTTAGTTGATTATTGTAATTTTTAATAAAATTCAGAATAAGGTACTTCCTTCATTTACTTATTAATCTTGCTTCAACGTTTTAGATTCATAGTGTTGGTGTAGAGGAAAAACATGATGTTGAATATTCATAAAATATAGAAAACATAATCATCAACATGTATGAAAACTTCATGAATGACTCTCCAACCAAAAGCATGGAATACTTTTCAACATTTTAAGACAAAAAAAAGTTTCTTGATATATTGACATGGCCCAAACAACATAAATAATACCAAATTGCAAAAGTTTTCCTAAAACAAAGATGGTTTTGTAGTTTGAAAAATATTTCTAAGACATTACCAAATTGCAAAAGTTTTCATAAAACAAGGATGAAGGTTTTATAGTCTTAAACATATTTCTAAGACATTCTTCATGGAAAATGTAACTTTATTATTTTCTTTCACATGCACCAAACTAATAAGAGGGGAATAAGACTCAATAAATAGATTGGCTAAAGAGGGAGAAGGGAATGAAACTCAAACTACATGGAAATAATGACAATGGATTGAAATTACTTTATGGTTTAGTGATACAAGCATTACTCTATGATAAAAGACTAGAATGTAGAATAAATTTGGTCTTCATCGGTGTTGTTGCAAGCAACACTTGTACTACCTAGAAAATGTGTTATATTTGATTGGATTATTGAAATGCCCGCAGCTCCCAAAAAAGTATCTTTGATGTTTTGCAGTTGGCGCACAATGTCGATCATTGTTGGTCGTTCTTGAGGAGAACATTTTGTGCAAAGTAAACCCACATTTATGAGGTGAATTATGCAATTGATCTCCTTATCATCTTCAATGATGGTACTAATCCTCAATAGGCTCCTATCCACCACTTCTGTGACACAGTTTGGAAAACTACTACCCACCCATTTCTGCAAGTTCAGTCCTTCCACAAACATGTTGTGGGTGGGTTCCTTTTTTGTGAGCATCTCCAGTAGCACTATTCCATAACTATAAACATCACCTTTTGTTGCGACACATCCACCCAATCCATATTCTGCATCCAAATATCCTTGCATAAGATTTTTTATTCGCAATTTTTAACAAAAATAGAAAACTCATGACAACATCTAATATGTTATTTAGCTTATAAAATGATACCTGGAAGAATGTAACTTGCATATTCCTTGAGTGCATGTGTGGAAGCGAGAATTGAATCCTCAGAATTTGCAAAACATAGTGTAGTAATGCCAAAGTCAATTAAATATGCTGTCATATCTTCACCCATAAGTACATTATTGGGTTTCAAATCGCAATGGATCACTTGCATGAAGCAATGGTGATGAAGATACATCATGCCATGAGCAATATCAATGACTATATTCAACCTTTGAATCAAACTCAAACCAATTTCTACTTCATCATTTGGATAGAACCACTTTTCCAAGCTTCCATTCGGCATTAATGGAAATATCAAAGCTTTGATTTGAAGGTATGAATAAGAAGTTATGATTCTAATCAAATTTCGATGCCTAACTCTACTCAAAAATTTGCACTCCTTGTCAAAACTCTTTTGAGCACCTTCATTTTCCAAATTGAGAAGCTTCACTGCAACTAGTGTGTTATCATTCAATACCCCTTTTTACACTTTCCCAAAACTACCCACTCCTAACAAGTTTGCATCACTAAATTCCTCTGTTGCACTAATGATCTCTCCATAAGAAATTCTGTGGTGTCCCATATTTAAGGATGCCCCGACCTTTATAGGAATATGCCTCTTGCAATTTTGTCTCCACAAGATTCCCAAAAGAAAGCATGATACAATAGTGAATGCAACTGCAACAATAGGAATGACAACTATTTTCAAATATGAAACACTTTTATGTTTTGGAGTAGAGCATGGTGACAATCTTACCCAAGGTCCACATAGACCAGGATTTCCCATAAACACTGTGGCACAAAGATTTTTGAAAACTCCACCTTTTGGGACTTCTCCTAACAAGTTGTTGAAAGAGAAATTCAATTGCTTGAGCATTTTGAGATTTGCCAATGACATGGGTATTCCACCTGAAAAATTGTTGATGGAGAAGTCCATGTCCTGAAGGCTTTGAAGTTCACCTAGTGACATTGGAATTGGACCTTCAAGTGCATTGCAAGAAAGATTTAGGTATTTGTTGGTTAAAATTAATGTTATTTAATTCACCTTGATTTAATTATCGACCGGAGAACGTAAACTTTGAGCTGCTACACTATATGTGCAGGCAAGGTAGTTTTAATGCTCATGCTAATAGCAACTGAAAGAAATTATAGTCTACTTTAAAACGAAAATGAAATAAATGAAACAACTACTGTATTTGAAAGATCAAATGCTAAGGATTACTAGATCTGTTCTTAAAGAAAAGAAAATCAATTTACTGACCACTATCTTACTGTCAAACTCAATTTAACCTACAGTAGCCTACAGCAATCTTCCAAAACAATACTAATCTTCCAAAGAAATTCTAAGCTATAGCAATCTGTCAAAACAGTACTAAACTACAACAATCTTTAGCTACAACAATTATGGTTTACTCTTTAAAACAAACAGCCTGCAATGAGTATGCTCAGTCAATCTCAATGTCCTTGTGTTATATCTAAACTCCAGTCATTAACCCTACAAAGTCTGATACTTAAATCTACACAACACTTCTCAAGTAATTGCTGAAATAAAACCTGTTACCTCTTAACTCAAGATTGTCCACAAACAGTCTATCAAAAGGAGGTTTGACTTGTTGTTATTGTCTAAATATACCCTGCTTGCGTTTTGTACATACAAATGCACACAAAAGAATGCTGGGGTTATTCAAAAAATGCTCACCAATGAATATTAGAGCTGTTCAAGAAATATTCACTTATTCTTGTCTATATATAGACTACGAAACTGGTGTTCAATCCTAGGAAATAGTGTTGTAGACTATGACTCTTTTCCAAACTTCATTCAATACCAAGAAGCATAATTCCAACTCCTATTTAGTCACCCATTCAAAAGACTGTTTAACAAACCCTAGATACTTTGTAAATCGAAATATTTAAACCTTCTGCTACTGCCAATTCTTTTTAAATCCACACACTACAATGCGAGACTACCCTACAGTTTTGTGAGCTCAAAAGTCAAAAGGATGGAGCTATTCACTAGTCACTCTAACGCTAATAGAAAAAGGAAATATGAAATCCAATCTATTCTCTTCATGAAATTGATTCCACAACAATCCAAGTCAAGTTCATCACACGGCTTATCAATACCATAACCATCAATAAACAATCCACACTGAAAACCAGAGAGGGTTTTAAATACAAACTGTTCCTAAATCTATTCAATCGGCCAGATCAATTGCAAATGATATTAACTAATAATCTGCAGACATACATTCTATTTCAACTCACAAATGAGCAAAACCATTAACATTCCATAAAACAGTGTCAAAAGATAAGAACATTACTCTACTTACTGCAAAACACACAATACTGAAATGCAAAGGTTTGGTGTTGAAGGTGGGCCCTGCCCTCAACGCCTAACAATCTTAAATCATAGCTTTAATGAAGATAAGCACTGAATCTATTGATGAAATAAAGTTTTACAGTCTTCTCTAAGTATCCACCTTACTTAGGGTTTCCAGAGTCATTTTATACTGAAAATAGAAAGTAAAATCGACCTTGAAACAAGGATCGATCCAGCTAACAACCCTACAGCTATCTCGGCATATCTGAACCAAAGATGGGAGTTCAAATCCCCTGAAATCCACATACTACTAAAGAGGGAAAACAATAGCTCCTCAAATGAAGGACGCCCACGAAACAACACCTGAGTAATCTTCACAAGCATCTGGAAGGTGAGGTGAATCCAAGAGAAACACCTCCATTGTGGATCGAATCCCCCAAATCGCTGGTTCAGCTAGCATAAATCTTCCTTGGAGCGCCGAGACCACTGCATGAAAGAAACAAAGACCCATTAGTTGACCAAGTATTTAAATGGAGGCTTAAAGGCCCAATTATATGCATGAAACAAGGCAAAATAATGAATAAGTAATTAAAAAACACTTACCAAAGCCTAGCAATGTTGATCTCCCAAAAAGGCATAATCATGTACAAACAACACTAATAAAACTGATTATTATTTGGTTTCATAAGACTTAGGCTAGAACATATTGTACTGGACAGCCAAAATAGGAGACCAACATCTCCCCCAGATGGAAGATCTTGCATGTCCCTATGCAAGTAAATGTCAGACAGACAAAATTTGAAACTCAAAGTAGATGATCAATCCTCTGATGCAACTCCAGAAACTAAGGCTGAGGTATTAAATAGAACTTGAACCTGAGGAGGAGATGGGGCAGTTTGTTCCTGTACACTAACCAATTGTTCAAACTGTTTATCTTTCTTCTTTAACTGTTTTCGAAGACTGCTATTTGTCCCTGTAACCTCATCAACCAAAGTTTGTAAAGAAGCTACCTTAGCCTTTAAAATGGCATTTTCCTGTTTGATGAACCGATCTAATCTCACATACTCTTTCAACTTCTTTGTCAGTTTAAAATTCTTCTGTCTAAAATAATCAACTGCTTGAGCTGAAGTATCAGACTTATGAGATTTAGCAAATTTTGAACCTGATTTGGAAAGTGATGCCTTGGCATATTTTAGACTTGATTTTGAAGGGGATGCTGGCAGCAAAGGTTCACTGACAGGACTTGACATTGAAGAATGATGAGGAGAATCATGGAAATCATAGTTATCATGGGCAGAGGAAGTATTGGATGATGACAATTCAACATGGACAGGCTCTTTACCCTTAGATTCCCTTTTTCCTTCTTTAGCAGCCATGCTGCGAGTAAATCTTCTATTGGGTAAAACAAACAAGTTTGCATGACCCTTATCTCCCCCAGACCGAGAGCTAACACACTGTTAGGCTTAGAGATTGGAGACTTCTTAGTTTGCAATGGGGCAGATTTCTTACAACTGTTAACAGCTGGTTCAGGAGAGTAATTGTTTTGGTGAACAGAATTGTTTGCAGAGGAGGCTTTATCCACTAAATCAGGGATACAAGGCTCACCTAATTCATTCCCCAAGGATGATTTAAGATGAGAGTTAGATAGCTCATAAACGGACTGTTCCCATACCCGGTCTTGCTTCTTTAATTCAGCTAAATCGAGCATTTTAGTAAGTCCATGATGTTAAAGACTGTGAGTTGGATTTTCTAGGTTCTTCCTAACTTGTGAAGCCATTTTACTCAGACTCTTCCAAAAATAGAATGGAAAATTCAAAAGCTTACCGAACTCGAAGTGAGCTAATAGGCGAAAATGGCAGGCTTTATAAGTGGAGAATCGGCCTTCACAGGTAATCAACTTGGTGATAATCATCAAGATATTGTGGAATTCATCTCTAACCCAAAGCTTGGAAAAGCCCTTCTCACCCTTCACGACCAAAAACTCAGGCTTGAAAACACAATCATATTCCTTCCGTGGCAACCAAAAATTCTTAAACCACCTGTCCCCGGTGCGTGGAAGTCCCGTAGCCAATGAAATGGACTCCTCTGTCACTGAAAACTCCAAGGACCCAACTTTGGTTGTATTCCCGTCAAAAATCAAAGCAAATTATAAAGAAACAGCATCATCGTGGCCCTGTAAATTGGTTAAAAATGAATGCTACCCAGCCCGAATGAACATCTCCTTGCATGCTATAAACTCGGGTATGGCTAAAAACTGCTCATATGATGAGGGTTCATGCTGGTCAAGCATGGTGAAGACAGGAAAAGAGAAGAACAACGAAATAGCAGAGATATTAGACAGTCAATTTCGCAGGCAATGGAAAACTTCATCAACGTTTCTCTTCACTAGCGAGGATAAAACTAGAAACATCCCAATAGAATTATGGTAAAAGGTGGTACTAATCAGCAGATATGGTGAGGACATCATTATGAGCCTAGGTTCGTGCCATCCACGTCGCAGGGAATGATGATCATAATATAACACGTTTTGATTCACCGTCACCTCTTGGCATTTACGAATTAGATCAATGTTATAAATTTTATTAAAGATTACAAATCGATAATAAGGAATGAAATATTGCCTAAGGTTAACACCGTAAATACTTTACAAATAAACACTGGTGTAGTAATTAAATAAATGCCAAAGTTATTATGATAATCCATAGCTCATCGACTTTAGTATTAACGACAAAAGCATTTAATTAGAATCATAATCCTTAATAACAATTAAAACTTAGCCAATCATACAACCTTCCTTATTTTCATCAATGTTCATTACCTTTACCATATTCATGCCAATTTTCCAATGTTTCCTCCGGCACCCCATACGGCACTCAATCCGGCACTTCAAAAAATTTAAAATACAGCAGTACTTTCAGGCTGATAAAGATAAACAAGAATTACCAGCATATGTTGAAGAAGTAGTAATTACCAGCATCTTTAGTAGCTGCTGTGCTATTCAAGCAAATGCACTCAAACAGTGAAGTTAAAACCATTAGCTTTCCCAATATACACCACTCAGATGATTTAATAAACAAGTAAAATGGATTAAGAATTTGTTTGACCCTCCACAGTTTCATGGCATAATTGCCTCATTTCCAGCTTGCTGCTTCACCTGATTACACAGGAAACTAAACTGTGTTATGAAATCAATTTTTATTAACAATACAAAACAAACAATCAGGAATGCAAACTTCAATCAATCACCCCTACTCCTATGTAACTACAATTCTCAAACAATCATAAATGCAGACTTCATTCTTGTCATTCATACAGAACTTTTTCCACCAGGACATGTGCCATAAGACAAGAGGAATACTAACAGAAGCTAATGGGGTACTGGTCCACTTTGACTCAGCTTCACACAGGACAGTTTGAGTAGTGCAACAAACAGTACTAAAATTCTCAGCTATGTTCAGGACTCAGAAAATATTAGTCATAAACCCTTTTTTCACAAGAATCAGGTAATCCAAAATTCAGAGTAGCTGGAGATGATTATCAACTGGCTTTCACAAACAGTTTATTTAAATTTTATTTAACCCCCCTTATGACCTCTCTTTTACCTTTACATAGGTACATTGTTCATATAGACAAGTATAGATGAGGCTTTTAAAGGAGATATTAGAGTCAGAACCCACTGCCAGCGAGCCCGTTCAGTACTCCGGTGGGGTAACTGTAACATCTAAGAAGCTTCTTCCCCAGGCAGATGCCCCATTGCCAACAGGCCTGTTCAGCACCCTGATGGGTTTGCCTGTTTATACCACAGGTCGGTACCCGCTGCCAGTTGACCTGTTCAGTATCCCGGCGGGTTAACCTCTTGCACCCATTTTCTATCAGAGGCCCTTGTCCCAATTTCATCTTAAAGATAAAGTTTATGATTTGCTCAAGCATAGATGAGTGGGGGAGCTGCTCTGAAAACCATCTAGGAGTGGGATGGTACCAGAATTGGAAGAGTATTCTTTGTACATGCCTGTAAGAATTTGCCCAGATGAAAAACTAACCTTTGCAACTATATAAAGTGAAAGTCATAAAGTGGCTACACAAAAATGTATATATATGTATTTGATATTATAGAAGCCAATAGATAATAACCACCAGACTGCCCAGTCCTGGATATCTTTTTCCAAAATGGTGCCTGACATAAAAATAATTTAATGCCCATAGCTGTCACTAAAAACAATTCCCTCGCTCCATCTAGTGTGAAACTAAGTCAAATGGTCCTAGCAACCCATAACTTCATAAGCAAAAACCCCTTTGGAACCTTAAAGCACTGATATAGGCAATTCCTGGTGAATAAGTACTCATATGAATAACAAGGACAGTTCTGAAAAACCTGATAGCACACATATATTTACCTGATACATACATTCTAATTACCAGTGCAACTTAGAAATTTACCAAATTAACACAGTCCTTTGCAAAAACAATCAATGGCTGAAAATAGAAATAATAACAAAAGACTTCCCTGTTTTTTTTTTCAAAACATCCTGAGCCTAAAAAGAATAACTGCATCCTTCAAAAAGAAACCTAATAAAACAAATTCCTGTACATATATACAAAAACAATTTCATTGAATGTTACTGTGAGGAAGTGGGAGATGAAGAAGTCATTCCTTCACCTACCAGCTCTAGTCCAGATTGCTGACTCATGGTATGAATGAACTCTTGCTTAGAAAGAGGTTTGTGATATACCTTTAACCGATGTCCATTCACCACAAAGGCAGTTTGTTCTTCATCAATTGTCTTTATTTTGACAGAACCATTATCAAAAACAATCACAATTTCATATGGTCCCATCCATCTGGTGGTAATCTTACCTTTGAAATGTTTGAACCGTGAGTCAAACAACAGAGCCCAATCACCTTCCTCAAAAGTCTTCTTCTTCAAAAATTTATCATGCCACTTGGTCCACTGATTCTGTATTAAAATAGTTCGTTGGACAGCATCTTGTCTGATTTCATCAAGCTCATTTAATTGCATCAGCCTCTGCTCCTGAGCTTCATCTAAATTCAGGCTCAATTGTGCAGCAGTACGAAAAGTCTTCCCCTGAAATTCTATAGGAAGCAGAACCTGTTTCCCATAAACAAGCTGATATGGGGTATACCCTGTGGTATTTCTCCACGTAGTTCTGTAAGCCCACAGTGCTTCTGGTAACCTGTCTGCCCAGTCTTTGTGATGCAGTTGTACAGTTTTAGTTAAAATGGATTCTAACACCTTATTTGTTGACTCCACCTGCCCATTTGCTTGGGGGTGGTAAGGAGAAGATTTATAGTGCTTAATCCCATATTGTTTTGTAAGTGCTTTCATTGATTTAGAGACAAACTGTGCTCCATTGTCAGTCACAATTTCACGAGGAATCCCAAAGCGAGTAAAAATTTCTTCATAAATAAACTCTATGATTGATTTCTCAGTGGCCCTCAATAGAGCTTTTGCCTCAACCCACTTAGTCACATAGTCAGTGCAGACTAGAATATATCTCTTTTTCCGTGACATTGGTGAGATTGGCCCAACAAAATCCAATCCCCATTTTTCAAAAGGTTCAATTTGTACCTGGGCTTGTAAATGCATTTGATTAGCAGCAGTGGGTCTCCCCATTCTTTGACAGCTGTCACAGCCCTGTACATATTTTTCAGCATCTTTAAAAAGTGCAGGCCAATAATACCCTTGATGCAACACCTTATATGTTGTCCTCTTGTCTGAAAAATGCCCTCCACAGGGTCCATCATGACAGGCTTGAAGGATATCATACATCTCATCCTCCCTCACACACCTCCTAATAATCAGATCTGGACCGGTTCGAAAGAGGTCATTACCTACCCATGAGTAATTAGCACTTTACTGTATGATTCTTCATTTTTCATAAGATGAAAGATGAGCAGGTATTTTCCCTGTGACCAAGTAGTTAGCTATATCTGCAAACCATGGTGTTTTAATAGAAACAGCAAATAAATGTTCATCAGGAAAGGTATCATCTACAGGAACATTATCATCAGTATGAATCAATCTAGAGAGGAAATCTACAACCAAATTTCCCTTCCCTGGTTTATCAACTATAGTAATGTTAAACTCCTGTAGCAAAAGCAACCATCTAGTTATTCTGCCACTAGTTATAGGTTTATTCATCAAAAAATTAATAGCAGAATGATCAGTATGTACAAATACCTCATAACCAGTGATATTATGCCGGAATTTATTGATGGCATGAACCACTGCTAGAAACTCTTTTTCAATTACTGTATAGTTTAGTTCTGCAGGTGTTAAATTTTTACTGATGAAATAAATGGCATAGTAAGACTGGTTTTCTTACTGTCCCAGCACTCCCCCTAAAGCAGTGTCTGAAGCATCAGTTTGTATGTGAAAAGGAAAAGACCAATTTGGCCCCCGCAGAACTGGTGTTGAAGACAATTCTGATTTTAAGGTATCAAAGGCTGTCTAACAGTGTTGATCCCAACAAAAACCACTGTCTTTGGCTAATAATTTGAATAGTGGGGCTGCTATCTTTGTAAAATTAGCAATAAACCTACGATAGTACCCTGCATGTCCCAGAAAACTTCTGACTTCTTTTTGTGTAGCTGGCGGAGATAGACTAGTAATGATTTCAATTTTTGCAGGGTCTACCTTAATACCTTCTGATGAAATGTGGTGCCCTAAAAAAATACCCTCAGTTAACATCATCTTACACTTTTCATGACTTAAAGCAAGATTTGTTTATTGGCACCTAATTAAAACTTTCTCCAGGTTATCTAAGACTTCCTTGAAATCATTACCATAGACTGTAAAGTCATCCATATATATTTCCACACAGTCATGGACTAAATCAGCCAAAATACCTAACACTACCCTCTGGAAAGTGGCAGGAGCGTTACACAGTCCAAATGGTAGTACCTTGTAAGCATAAGTTCCCCATGGGTAGGTAAAAGTGGTTTTTTCTTGATCCTCTGGGGCTATTCTTATCTAGTTATACCCACTGTATCCATCCAGAAAAGAGAAATATTGTTTTCTTGACAAGGTATCCAAAACCTGATCTATGAAAGGAAGAGGGAAGTAGTATCTGAGAGTTGCTTTGTTTAATTCATGAAAATCAACACATATTCTCCACTTACCTCCCTTCTTCGGAACAATCAACAACGAAGATACCCATTTGCTATCAAAAATGGGATAGATGAAATCTGCATCCAATAGTTTTTGTAATTCATCCTTCACAATGTCTTTAAGAGCAAGATTCATTCTTCTCTATGGCTGCCTTACTGGTCTAATATTTTCCTGCGTATAGATGTGATGAATGCATGTATCAGGGTGAATGCCTTTCATGTCTGTATAAATCCAAGCAAATGCCCCAGACTGTGCTTTGAGTAAATGAACTAACTGATTTTCCTGGTCTTGAGACATATTTGCATTGATAAACAAAGACCTTCCTGGACCAATCTCTATTGGTATAGTTGAGGCTCCAACCTTCTCATCTATGAATAAAACTACTGATGATGAGGTGGCTGAAGGGTAGTACTATTCTTGAAAATATTCTGTGAAAAAATTGTCTAAGTTATAGAAGGACCGGGGGAACTCAATACTAGTAGTGGCTGAGACAAATTGTTCTAGGATATCATCCTCAGTCTGGTCTTCCAGCCCTCTAGTTTGACTAATGGACAGTAAGGGTTGTTCCACGTCCTCATCCCCATAAGGACTCTCTAGCCATAGCATATTTTCTGATACAGGCTGTGCTGGGGGATAAATAATAAGATTCTGTAGAGAGGTGCCATTTGATATAGTTAAAATGCCTTCTCTACAACCTATAAAGGCATTGGCAGTGTCTATCCAGGGCCTGCCTAATATAATAGGATGTTCCCCCATTGGGTGTTTAGTTTGGAGTACTAGAAAATCCACTGGATACTCCCATAAAGCTACTGTGACAGTAATGTCATCTAAGGCCCCCAGAGGTTTGACTGTGCTCCTATCAGCCAACTCAAAAATAGTAGGAGTAGGTCTGAGGAGATTATGTAATTGAAGTCTTTGCATGGTGGTCATAGACATGAAATTAATGGCAGCCCCCAGGTCAACTAGAGTGTTTCCTATTGGAATCTCATTAATGCAAATGGTCACCACTGGATTCCCAGGATTTGCAAATTTTGGAGGTAAGGAACAGTCTGAAATATAATTGGACAGCTGGCCTAAAACATGTATCATGGGTGGGTCTTTCTGTTTTCGACCAGGTTTCTTTAAGCACAGTTCCCTTACCAGTTTTGAATAGATAGGGACATCTCTAATAGCCTGAAATAATGGAATCTTGATACAAACATTTTTCAACTCATTTTCCAAATCAAACTGTGGACGAACCACAGGCTTCTCTATTAATAACCTCTCCGGGTAAGGGGGGTTGTTATTCATGTGTGGATGAGCAGATGATTGGGAATGAGTTCCCAGTGCTTGAGTGTTTTCTGAGGCAATCTGCACTTCTTCTTCCTCTGTAATCTCTTTTTCAGCATTTTCTTCCCCAATCTCTTCGTGAATAATCACTGCTGGAGGGGTTTTATTTAGTGTTTTCCCAGACCTTAATTGTATTTCCTGTAAAGGAGCTAAATGGATTACGTAAGTTGGGGCCATTTGAATTTCAGCATTATGAAGAGGCTGGGAAGGTCTATTATTAGGGTTTGGGATAGGTTGGGATGGCAACAACGTGGGTCAAGGTGGGTTTGGATTTTGATATTTTTGTGGAACTGGGGGTATAGGGGGAAGTGCAGGTGGTGTAAAGCCTGGTAATAGTTGCTGCATATTTGGGGGCATTGGACAGTAACTAGGGGAGCCTGTTGATTGTGTTCCTCCATAGGGATGTCCTTGTGGTCCCCCATATGACTGTCCTCGCCAGCCTTGCTGCCATGGTTGGGTCTGGGTAGGCTGAGAAGGCCAATTCTGCCACATTTGTGGGCTCCATGGCTGCTGAGGTTGCTGCATGGGATAGTAATATGCAGGGTTTGGAAAAACAAGTTCTGGGTACATGTTTTGGGGTCTAGGCTGCCAAGGCCTTCTTGATGCATATGATGGATCCATAGGTTCAGCATTAAGCTTATAAAAAGCTTGCAGCTCTAGTAAAGAAGGGCAATTGTCAGTTGGGTGTTTATCAGAGCAAAGAGCACAGATTGAAATGGTATTAAGAGGGCACTCTTTCAAAGGGTGTCTTTTTCTGCATTTAGGGCAGAATATATGTAGTGCTGCTATGTCCTCTTCCTCTTGCCATTTCTTTGTTTTTAATGCATCAAATTGGGAACTTAAGGTGCCTAAAATGTCGGTTTTGAAATTTTCTAACAGGTTCCCCAATTCAACTCTTGTGATCCCACTAGTTCCTGATGTCCTAGAAATGCGGGAAGGAGCTTCCCTTGTGCTTTTTCCTGCTTTGGCTCTAGTCCTAGAATATTTTCTGCATAGTTCAATAATCTCCTCAAATGATTTATGAGATACATCACCTGAGGCCATCAGGTTGAGGATTTCCACATATTCATCCAGAATTCCTTTCAGAAAAAGGGTTCTGACTGCATCCTCTTGTAAGGTATTATACTTAGATTTTTGCAATACAAAGCAGAATCGTTCTAGGAAGTCCTCAAGACTCTCTTCTTCATGCTGTTGCATTTTAAAAATATCATTTTGGGATTCTCTAGGTCCACAGTAGTCTCGGTATTTTCTAAGGAAAGCACTCTTCATCTCTTCCCAAGTTCGGATAGTGGATTCCCCCAGGATCATAAACCATCTAAGTGCAGAATCCTTAAGGGTGGCTGGAAATAGTTTTAACTTTTGTGCATCCTGTAGATAATTATAACTCCTGCACAATATGTCAAACTCAAATAGAAAAGTATCCGGATATTCAATACTTTTCCCATAGAAGGTAGGTAATGAAGATGCTGGGATATTTTTCATACTGACATCCCATGCAAGATCCAGAATGGGGAAGCCAAAAGTTGTTTCAGTCCGTCCCTCATGTTCTCCCTCTCCTTCCATCTGGTGTCTGGTTTCCTGATCACTCATAACAAGAGGGTTCCTAAAACAATTGACACCTAACCTGTCTCTTCTTGGGGATGGAATGAAGTCCCAACGGTCTGGGCTAGGCCAAGATTGAAGATTGAAAGGTAAATCTATGGTAGATTCTACTTGAGAAACCACAGGATTCTGAGTGTGTCCAAGTAGGGAATTTACTCTTTCTATGTTTACTGTGTTCACCAAGTTGGAATATCCCTTTGAAGGTGAAGCTTGTTGGGTCTGTGGGATTTCCACTAAATGTAACTGTTCACTGAGTATAACCTCAGTTCCTGCTGGTCTGGTCCCTAATTTCACTGAATTTTGAGTGTTATTGTCTTCAGTTTCGTTGCTGGTGTTCCTATCCCTAAGGTTAGTGAGGGGGGGGGGGGGGTTTGTTTCCAACAAGATCGGAATGAATTTTAATGAATCTTCCCTTACTATCTCTGGGTCTCATCAAAACAATTGCTGAATATAATAAGAAAATAAATTGAAATACCTATGCTACAAATGGGTTTGAAGGAACCTGTTATACAATGCGCAGGTTCGTCTTACCGCCCCTTCTCCTCCAATCTGCAACAACTAGTCACACCTACAAAATGCTGTGAAGTTAAATTGCGGATAGTAAACACACCAAGATTTGCAAAAAGAAAAACACACTTGAATGAAATTAAATTGCAAGAAAGTAAACACACCTTACAGGAAAAGTAAACACACTTTTATAGCAGAATAAATTAAACATGTGGAAAAGCAAACACACTTACGAAAAAGAAACAACAGGGATTTGGGGCAACCCACAAAAGTGGATGCGTCAGGCTGCTACACCATGGGAATCCCATAGTGATTTCGTCTTTGCGTCTTATCGTTTCCCCTCCACCTTGTTGTGTAATGTAAAGAAAACCTATCTACCCCTAAATTCACAAATTCGTAGAAAACGAGCAAAAATAGCTTACCTTGGAGCAACTCCCCGGCAACGGCACCAAAATGTTGGTTAAAATTAATGTTATTTAATTCACCTTGATTTAATTATCGACCGGAGAACGTAAACTTTGAGCTGCTACACTATATGTGCGGGCAAGGTAGTTTTAATGCTCATGCTGATAGCAACTGAAAGAAATTCTAGTCTACTTTCAAACGAAAATGAAATAAATGAAACAACTACTGTATTTGAAAGATCAAATGCTAAGGATTACTAGATCTATTCTTAAAGAAAAGAAAATCAATTTACTGACCACTATCTTACTGTCAAACTCAATTTAACCTACAATAGCCTACAACAATCTTCCAAACAATACTAATCTACCAAATAAATTCTAAGCTACAACAATCTGTCAAAACAGTACTAAACTACAGCAATCTTCAACTACAGCAATTATGGTTTACTCTTTAAAACAAACAGCCTGCAATGAGTATGCTCAGTCAATCTCAATGTCCTTGTCTTATATCTAAACTCCAGTCATTAACCCTACAGAGTCTGATATTTAAATCTACACAACACTTCTCAAGTAATTGCTGAAATAAAACCTGTTACCTCTTAACTCAAGATTGTCCACAAACAGTCTATCAAAAGGAGGTTTGACTTGCTTTTATTGTCTAAATATACCCTGCTTGCGTTTTGTACATACAAATGCACACAAAAGAATGCTGGGGTTATTCAAAAAATGCTCACCAATGAATATTAGAGTTGTTCAAGAAATATTCACTTATTCTTGTCTATATATAGACTACGAAACTGGTGTTCAATCCTAGGAAACAGTGTTGTAGACTATGACTCTTTTCCAAACTTCATTCAATACCAAGAAGCATAATTCCAACTCCTATTTAGTCACTCATTCAAAAGATTGTTTAACAAACCCTAGATACTTTGTAAATCGAAATATTTAAACCTTCTGCTACTGCCAATTCTTTTTAAATCCACACACTACAATGCGAGACTACCCTACAGTTTTGTGAGCTCAAAAGTCAAAATAATGGAGCTATTCACTAGTCACTCTAACGCTAACAGCAAAAGGAAATATGAAATCCAATCTATTCTCTTCATGAAATCAATTCTACAACAATCCAAGTCAAGTTCATCATACAACTTATCAATACCATAACCATCAATAAACAATCCATGCTGAAAACCAGAGAGGGTTTTAAATACAAACTGTTCCTAAATCTATTCAACCGGCCAGATCAATTGCAAATGATATTAACTAATAATCTGCAGACATACATTCTATTTCAACTCACAAATGAGCAAAACCATTAACATTCCATAAAATAGTGTCAAAAGATAAGAACATTACTCTACTTATTGCAAAACACACAATACTGAAATGCAAAGGTTTGGTGTTGAAGGTGGGCCCTGCCCTCAACGCCTAACAATATTAAATCACAACTTTAATGAAGATAAGCACTGAATCTATTGATGAAATAAAGTTTTATAGTCTTCTCTGAGTATCCACCTTACTTAGGGTTTCCAGAGTCATTTTATACTTAAAATAGAAAGTAAAATCGACCTTGAAACAAGGATCGATCCAGCTAACAACCCTACAGTTATCTCGGCATATCTGAACCAAAGATGGGAGTTCAAATCCCTTGAAATCCACATACTACTAAAGAGGGAAAACAACAGCTCCTCAAACGAAGGACATCCACGAAACAACACCTGAGTAATCTTCACAAGCATCTGGAAGGTGAGGTGAATCCAAGAGAAACACCTCCATTGTGGATCGAATCCCCCAAATCGCTGGTTCAGCTAGCATAAATATTCCTTGGAGCGCCGAGACCACTGTACAAAAGAAAAAAAGACCCATTATTTGACCAAGTATTTAAATGGAGGCTTAAAGGCCCAATTATATGCATGAAACAAGGCAAAATAATGAATAAGTAATTAAAAATCACTTACCAAAGCCTAGCAATGTTGATCTCCCAAAAAGGCATAATCATGTACAAACAACACTAATAAAACTGATTATTATTTGGTTTCATAAGACTTAGGCTAGAAAATATTGTACTGGATAGCCAAAATAGGAGACCAACAGTATTCTAGTTCTTTGCAACTTCCAAGCCCATTTGGAATGTAACTAGTGAACCGATTCATAGAAATATCTATAGCTTGAACCATAGTCATCTTACTTAGTCCCATAGGCATAGTTCCATCTAATAAATTATTTGAAATGTTGAAAGAAAAAGCTAAATTTGCAAGGCCTGCGACCTCAAGAGGTATATGTCCACTAAGCATGTTGTGTGATAAGTCTATATCTAGTAAGTTCACACATTTCCCTAGATTTGAAGGTATAATGCCCGATAATTGATTGTAGGAAAGATATAGATATCTCAATTGCTGAAGATGGGCAATAGAATTGGGTATTCTTCCCCGTAGATTATTTTCCTCAATATTTAACAACCCTAAGTTTTTTGGTTGCCCAATCTCCATAGGTATGCTTCCTTGTAAATTGTTAAATGACATATCCGATTCTTGCAAGTTTTGAAGCATATTAATTTTGGAAGGGATTAACCCTGTTAAATTATTATACCCCAAAGCAAGAAATATTAAATTAGTTAAGTTTCCAATATGTGGAGGTATTTCTCGAGTTAATTTATTTGTTTTAAGATCTAGCAACGTTAAATTTTTGGAGAGATGACTGGTAGAAAAGGGCAAACGTCCTTTGAAATTTTTACAAAATAAATATATCTTTTCTAAGGTGGAATAGTTAGTAAGAGCAGTAAGAATGGGTAAAGTCGTGCTGCTGCCACTAACCAACTGATTATTGCTTAATTCAAGGATTTGGAGCTGTGTCAACTTACCGAACTCCATGGGAACTACTCCGCTGAGCTGGTTATTCCCCAAGCTGAGAAGTTGAAACTTCGTACAATTGAAGAGGGAAGCGGGAATGCAACTAGTTAACTTGTTTATACCTAGATAGAGTTTCATCAACTAGGTGTTCGTGCTGCACAACTCCATGGGAATGTGACCAGTTAACTGGTTTGAACCTATATCCAAGATTTGAAGATTGGTGCAGTTAGACAAGGAAGATGGAATTTGTCCGGTGAGAAAGTTACCAAAAAGATCTATTGTGCTCACCTGCCTTAGCATGCCCAATTCGGAAGGAACACTTCCCTGAAGGTTGTTCCTATCCAAATATAACATTCCCAAAGAGGATATGTTTCCCAAGCAAGCCGCAATTGTACCCGTCAAATTGTTGCGTGATGAGTGAAAGAAATATAAGTTGGGGAGAACACATAGTTCTTCGGGAATGTTTCCTATGAAGTTGTTATTTCCCAAAGACAAGGTCCGTAAACTATGACACCCAGCAAGAGTGGGAAGAATAGAACCCTGGAGTTCATTCAGATACAGGTAAAGCTTCTTTAAGCGAAAGAGATTTGCCAATTGATAGGGAATGTGACCATGAAAATGGTTATTGTTGAGGTTCAGTATTCTAAGAAAAGAGAGATTGGTGAGAAGAGGAGAGATTGTACCTTGTAATGCCATGCTGGAAACATTGAGGGAAACCACTCTCTATCTCCACCGGCTGCATATGACACCTGTCCACTCGTAGAATGAAATGTTCGGTTTGGTGCGTAATGAGAGAGATGGATCGTATGTAATTTTAGACATGAATCCAATGAGAGCCTGTTGATCAGAAGCATTGTTGAGATGAGGATGGGGATGGGATGATAATCGAAGTGTGGAAAGTGCAAGTAAAGGATGGAGTAAGAAAATGAAATAAAAGAAGATGAGCATTTTTGTAAGAGAAGGGACTTCATAGATCTCCATATCCTCTTTGTAGAGAAAGGTTGCGAAGTATGACAATCGCTACTAGCAATTTTTGGAAAGTTGCAGGTGTGGCTATATAATAACAAAATAGATTGCTCGTTAATTATTGAGCACCGACAAGTATATAGCATCATAGCTTCCTCGTTAATTATTGAGCACCGAAAAGTATTGTATAAGAAATCAACCAAGTCGAAGGTGGGGTCGGCAAGGGCAAGGACTTAGTGTAAGTGTACAACATTTATTATCAACGATACATCAATCTGTTGTGACTCATGAACTATTGGCACATAGACATGGCACAATTATTGGTGGGAGCAGGTACTATTCACACATAGCTAGCTACATGGCACAATTATTGGTGGGAGATGGTACTATTCACACATAGCTAACTGCATGGTACATAGTTAGCTAACATGGACAAAGGCTAAAAGGGGAGGTCGGTCTCTGATGGGAGAAAGGCGGGCAGGTGGCTGAAGGGCCAAAATTCTCACGCATGCCATTAGACTCTTCCCATATATTGAATTATTCAAGGGCTTTCAATCAGGATGCTTTTTAGTATTTAACCATTTTCATGCCATCGATGCTTTTGAATTGATGGAGGGCTGTACCAAAATATTTAAATTATTTCATTGGGAGAATTTTATTAATTTTATTAAATTATATTTTATGATTACTTAAATTATTAAAGTGACTGTATTCACAATAGTCTCTTTCTAACGTGCTAATCCATACTTTAAAATTGTAACAAACCCTCCTTTCAGTGAAAGCTTGCTTCCTTGATTCTAACAGGAATGCTAAAAAGGCAGGACATCTTTCTTAATAGAAAATGTAAAAGCAAAGTAAATGACATGAGGATTTTAAAAAAAGACATTGACAATCCATGTAAAAAGAAATTGATATATTTTTTAATATTTATTTATTTATTTAAATAAATAATTTTTTTAAATAAAACATTATATTACTTCACAGGGCCGAGGCCGAAATTACATTATTGTCATAACAGAGCATCTAGGGCTTTCCTCCGGCATCCCAGCTCTTTAACTAAGCACCCTTTCCATAGACCCCCACAAGTTCTTATCCCACATATATCCCAAACTACCACATTTCTTTCTACCCGACCCCTAACATTCAAAATTTGCCATCCCCAACCCGAATACAAACAAGCCAAAACAAGACCAGCGGATCCTTATACACTACGTAATATGCAAAACTATGATCACAGCAAAAAGACAAGAAGACCAGTTTTCAAGCCGGACCCTGGGATTCGACATTCATTCTAGGACCAGCATTAGAAACCTAAACATAGGAGGTTACCTGGGTACTGGCCGCACCTTGGAGACCACATAGAGCACTACATCGATGGCTTCCCTTCTCCCTCAGACGAGCGAACTCCTCCGTGTTGGAAAAATGTAATTACTCGCAGATCTGTGCTTGATTTCCAGCCGAGTCTGTCAGAGTCTGTACAAGCCACGATCTTGTCTGTCAGTCTGACAAGAAGGAAAATTCCTCGAGTAGGAAACGTAATTCAATCGAATTTATTTCAGAAGCTAATTTGTTAGGTAGATAGTTATTGCAGTGTTTAATGGAAAGTAAGTCGGCAAGTAAGTCGGCCCATGCTGTAGCAATCTTCAGGTTGCCTATAAATAGAAGAAGCATTTTGTAAATCAGTTTACACAGACAGAAAAAGGGATACAGACACAAACATTAGAGAGCAGAGGAATGCAGGGTGAGAAAGTGAAGTCGAAGCTCAAGCTTCTATGCATGTGATTTAGTCGAAGAGCTGAAGCTCTGTAGACCGACGAGTTTGTAACAGACAAGTTTGTATTACTTTGTATTTCCGCATAGTTAAATATATGAAATAGTTTGTGGTTGAATTCATGATTATTTGGCCGCTCATATTTCCAGATTTACTTCTGTAAATGTCTTTTACAATTATTGATAAGTAAAAGAACAAGAACCCATAAAAATCTCACTGCGTGAAAGTTTCAGTTTTTACGGCACCTTGGTCGACTCAAATCTTCCTACATATTTGGGCATATGTTTTTCATAAGTTATTTGGATTTGTAAATGTGGTTATTTTACTTCATCTTACTCGCAGGTGAAAAGTATTTGTAATTTCTTAAGTCTTTAGACTAAGAATCATATTCTACAAATTTCTGTCGAAGCTATCAACTTGATCGTAGATAAGTTGATCGCAGGTATCAACTTGATCGCAGATATTAACTTGGTCACAGCAACTGAAATGGTCGAGGTAAAAACCGGTCAAAGTGAAAAGTGAAATTATTTATTTTTAAATATTGACTGAGCCCTAAACCCAAGTTTAGTCGGCTTGGTTTTGGCTATCTGGTATCAGAGCAAGGTTATATCAGAGCAAGGTTATATTAGAGCGAGGTTATATCAGAGCAAGGTTTATAATAGCCCAAGATTTTAGGAAAGAAATCTTATCTTAAAAGGTGGAAATTAATTTTCTAAGGAAAGTTAATTAAAAAATTAAAATTGGCTTCCACTTCCGGTTCATTACAACCTCCAAGTTTTACAGGAAAGAATTATGAATATTGGTCTTTAACAATGAAGGCTTTATTCAGAGGTCAAGATGTCTGGGAGATAGTCCAGCATGGTTATGTAGAACCAGCAGACATGGCTGCATATAACAATCTCACACAAGCTGAGAAAGATGTCTTGAGAGAAGAGAGGAAGAAAGATGGAAAAGCTCTGTTTTTCATACATCAAGCTATGCATGAGAGCATACTCCCAAGAATAGCAGCAAATATTAATGCCAAGGAAGCATGGGATACATTAGAGACTGCCTATCAAGGTTTGGATAAGGTAAAGACATCCAAGCTGCAGATTCTGAGAAAATATTTTGAATCTCTGTGCATGAAAGATTCAGAGAATGTAGACACATTCTACACCAGAGTTGTTGGGTTGATAAACCAACTGAAATCTCATGGAGAACCCGTATCAGACCAAAGGGTTGTTGAAAAAATTCTCAGAAGTCTTCCCCCAAGATTTGAAAACTTGGTTGTGACCTTAGAGGAATACACAGACATGTCAACATTTAGCATTGATGAGCTGCAAGCTTCACTCATCAATCATGAACACAGAATCAGCAGATCACAGACATCATTGGAAGGTGCATTTGCAGCACAGTCATCCATAAGCCGTGGTAGAGGCAGGGGAAGAAACAACTTCAAACGCAGAGGAAGAAGTTCTTCAAGAGGAGGACGAGGCAGAAGTCTTGCAAATGTCGGTGGTAGAGGAGATAACCAGAACCCAAGTCAGCCAAGTGGCCAGAGGTTTGATAAATCAAAAATTCAATGTCATTACTGTAAGAAGTTTGGTCATTATGCATATGAATGCAGGAAGAAACAATATGACCAAGGAAGGAAAAGCACAAGTCAGTCAACCAGCACCATTTCCAGTCAGAAAGTCCTATAGAGCATGCACACCACTTGAAATTGTGCACTCTGACATTTGTGGTCCAATGCAGACATCATCCATTGGTGACTGCAAGTATTTTCTAACCTTTATTGATGACTACTCAAGAAAGAATGGGTATATTTCTTGAAACACAAATCTGATGCATTTGGTTATTTTCAGCAGTTCAAGGCACTCGTGGAGAACCAGAGTGGACACCGCATCAAGATATTAAGGATCGACAGAGGAGGTGAATATGTTTCAAATGAATTTCTAAATTTTTGCAAGACCCATGGCATACAGAAACAATTCAATGCACGGTATACACCTCAGCAGAACGGTATTGCCGAAAGAAAGAACAGAACCATCATGGAGATGGCACGCAGCATGTTGGCAGCCAAGCACTTGCCAAATGAGTATTGCGGTGAAGCAATCGCAACTACTGTATACATTATGAACCAATGTCCGACAAAGAGTGTGAAGAACAAAGTTCCCCAAGAAGCATGGACAGGTATGAATCATAGTGTTTCACATTTAAAATTTTTTGGTTGTGTAGCATATGCTCATATTCCAGATGAGCTGAGAAGGAAGCTAGACAAGAAGGGACAGAAATGTATTTTTGTCGGCTATTCAGAAGACACAAAAGCATACAAGTTGTATGACCCCATCACAAAGAAAGTGATAATCAGTCGGGATGTTCAATTTGTTGAAAATGAATCATGGGATGGAACCGTCGACACAAATGTCAAGATTGTGTCGAACATCGACAATGATGATATGGAAGAGGAAGTGGTTCAAATACCACATGTAAGTCAACCGGTCAGAGCACCGTCAACTTCCATGACACCAAGACATGGTTCAGCACAAGGACCATCGACACAAGTAGCAGCTCAAGCTACACCCACAAGTACACCAAGAGGACAACAGACTCCATCGAGCATTTCGTCTAGGTCGACATCGACAGAACCGGTGAAGACAAGAAGTCTGTGAGAGATATATGAAGCTGGTACACCTAATTCATTCTCTCTGTTTGCATTATTTTCTCCTATATATGATCCACTAACATTTGAAGAAGCTGTTGAAGAAGAAGTATGGGCACAAGCCATGGATGAAGAAATAGAATGCATTGAGAAAAACCAGACATGGGAACTGGTTGATGTACCAAAAGACAAGGATGTAATCAGTGTCAAATGGATTTATAAGACAAAGCAAGATGCTGATGGGAATGTGCAAAAGCACAGGGAAAGATTGGTAGCAAGAGGGTTCACACAGTAACCTGGCATCGAATTCAATGAAACGTTTGCACCTATTGCACGCATGGATACAGTCAGAACAGTTTTGGCCATTGCTGCACAAAACAAATGGCATGTTCATCAAATGGATGTCAAGTCGCCATTTTCAAATGGCTATCTAGAAGAGGAAGTATATGTGGAACAACCACAAGGTTATGAAGTTCCATGTCAAGAGCACAAAGTATACAGGCTGAAAAAGGCATTATATGGTTTGAAGCAAGCTCCTAGAGCTTGGTACAGTCGTATTGATTCCTATCTCATTGAAAATGGATTTCATAGAAGTGAAAGTGAACTGACTTTGTACACCAAAGTAGATGAGCAAGGTAAGATGTTAATTGTCTGCCTGTATGTAGATGATTTAATATTTACTGGTGATTATGGCATAGCAGATTTTAAAACAGTCATGGAAAGTGAATTTGAAATGAATGATCTGGGGCTCATGAAATTTTTTCTGGGCATTGAAGTTCAGCAGTCTAAAAGTGGTATCTTTATATCACAGTCTAATTATGCAAGTGAAGTTTTAAAAAGGTTTAACATGTCTACCTGCAAGACAGCCCCAACTCCAGTGATAACAGGTTTAAAATTAAGCAAGGATGATGAAGGATCCACTGTAGATCCTACGCTGTTCAAAAGGATTGTTGGCAGCCTTATGTATTTGACAGCAACATGACCAGACATTATGTATGGTGTAAGTCTGAGCTCAAGGTTCATGGAGTCACCAAAAGACTCACATTGGCAAGCAGGTAAAAGAATTCTGAGGTATGTAAGTGGCACAAAAGACCTTGGTATTATGTACTCAACTTCAGAAAATTTTAAACTCATTGGTTACACTGACAGTGACAATGGAGGTAGCATATATGACAGGAAAAGCACATCTGGATACACATTCCATTTTGGTACAGGTGTTGTTTCATGGGCTTCAAAGAAACAGCCCATAGTAACTCTATCTTCAGATAAAGCAGAGTATGTTGCAGCAACAAGTGCTGCATGTCAAGCTGTCTGGATGAGAAGAGTCTTAAAAGACTTGTCATAGAACCATCAAGAAACAACAACAATCTTCTGCGACAACAATTCATCCATAGCATTATCAAAGAATCATGTGTTTCACAAGAGAACCAAGCACATCGACACAAGGTTTCATTTTATAAGAGAGTTGGTGAACGATAAGGAAATTTGTTTGGAATTTTACAGGTCTGAAGACCAACTTGCAGACATCTTCACAAAGCCATTGGCAAAGGACATATTCCAGTATCTGCGTAGTTATCTTGGAATGACAAGTTCTCCACAGTGAACTCTGTCATAAATAGAGCATGTCTAAGCTCTGAAACTTTTTGTAAATTTTGTTTTAAAAACTCCATCTGCTTATAATTAAGGGGGAGTGTTGGAAAAATGTAATTACTCGCAGATCTGTGCTTGATTTCCAGCTGACTCTGTCAGAGTCTGTACAAGCCACGATCTTGTCTGTCAGTCTGACAAGAAGGAAAAGTCCTCGAGTAGGCAACGCAATTCAATTGAATTTATTTCAGAAGCTAAGTTGTTAGGTAGATATTTATTGTAGTGTTTAATGGAAAGTAAGTCGGCAAGTAAGTCAGCCCATGCTGTAGCAATCTTCAGGTTGCCTATAAATAGAAGAAGCATTTTGTAAATTAGTTTACACAGACAAAAAAAGGGATATAGACATAAACATTAGAGAGTAGAGGAACGCAGGGTGAGAAAGTGAAGTCGAAGCTCAAGCTTTTGTGCATGTGATTTAGTCGAAGAGCTAAAGCTCCGTAGACCGATGAGTTTGTAACAGACAAGTTTGTATTACTTTGTATTTCTGTATAGTTAAATATATGAAATAGTTTGTGGTTGAATTCATGATTATTTGGCCGCTCATATTTCCAGATTTACTTCTGTAAATGTCTTTTACAATTACTAATAAGTAAAAGAACAAGAACCCATAAAAATCTCACCGCGTGAAAGTTCCAGGTTTTACGGCACCTTGGTCGACTCAAATCTTCCTACATATTTGGGCATATGTTTTTCATAAGTTATTTGGATTTGTAAATGTGGTTATTTTACTTCATCTTATTCGCAGGTGAAAAGTATTTGTAATTTCTTAAGTCTTTAGACTAAGAATCATATTCTGCAAATTTCTGTCGAAGCTATCAACTTGATCGCAAATAAGTTGATCGCAAGTATCAACTTGATCGCAGATAAGTTGATCGCAGGTATCAACTTGATCGTAGATAAGTTGATCGCAGGTATCAACTTGATCGCATGTATCAACTTGATCGCAGGTATCAACTTGATCGCAGATATCAACTTGATCACAGATAAGTTGATCGCAGGTATCAACTTGATCACAGATAAGTTGATCGCAGATATTAACTTGGTCGCAGCAACCGAAATGGTCGAGGTAAAAATCGGTCGAAGTGAAAAGTGAAATTATTTATTTTTAAATATTGACTGATCCCTAAACCCAAGTTTAGTCGGCTTGGTTTTGGCTATCACTCTGGCCCCCTCTATGATAGCCGAGAAGTATCCACCTCTGATCAGGATTTCAAAACCACAAATTAAGCCTTCCAATTCAGTCGAATTGTTAGTGTTCGATCCCAGAGAACCAAGGAAGATAGATAGGATCCTTCGACTATGATCCCTGCATATCCCATTGTAGCCCGCAGGCCCTGAATTTCCCTTAGAGGCCCCATCGAAATTAAGCTTGTACACCTGGGGAGGGGGAGGAGACCAGGAGGAGGGACTAGAAGGCATGCAAATCTTCTCCTAACTACACAAACCAGTCATCTAGGTTTTGTCAAGCCCCCAACTCTCTGCTTTGTGGGCTTCCTCTGGTGGGATTATCTTATCCTGATCCTGCCATTGCATACTTCTAATTACTGAGAGCAGATTATCCCTCACCATTGTCCATACCAATTCTGTATCACTTCGTTTATCTTGAAAGATCCTACCATTCCTCTCTTTCCATATGCACCACATTGCCATGCCCGGGAAAGCTTCCCACACCGTTTGAATGATTCGATTATTGAATTCTTTCGGGATCCAATCACTCAACGTTTGGGTCGGGTGTCCTCTCCTCCTGTCACTCCATCGGAAACCTATTACACCTTTATCCCATATGACAGAAGCAAAGTGGCAGCTATCAAGGAGGTGGCCCGTGGTTTCCTCCTCTTGATAACAAAGGCAGCACTGAGATGGCCCCTGTATACCTCGACGCCAGAGGTTTTCACTGGTAAGAATTATTTCTTTGACCACCAACCAGATGAAGAGGGAAAATTTTGGCCGTCGGTTCAATTTCCATATCTTCCTCCATATACCTTCTTCGCCCTCCTGCGGGCCGATCTTGAGATTGTAGGCTTCCTTTATACTAAATGAGCCTTTCTCCTTGTAACTCCACCTTAAAATGTCCGGGCCCTCCTTGAATCTTATGAATCTCTGGTGAAGTTCCTCCTGGAAGACTCTCCATTCCTCGTCACTCATTAGGTCTGGTTTTGTTGTGAGTTCCCACTGTCGCTGCCCTTCCAAGTTTTGTATTGCCCAAAATTGGCTCACCTTCTCCTTGCCCTCTTCAATAGATTTTTCCTTTATATGTCACCATCTTGGGTCCATCCCTAACTTGGGGAGATGATTCCAAGAATCCTTCCAGAACTTGGCCATTCCCCCCCCCCCATCTCCTAGAAGCTATGGTCTTGCACCAAGTGTCGCCCTCTTAAAGCTTTCAACCAGATGGGAGAGCCATTCGGCTCCTCGTTGTATCTAATCAATTGTTGTTTGGGCCTATCTCGAGCATATTTGATGTTCCAGATTCTTGCCCATGGTTCCATTGAGTGAGTTACCCATCTCCACCATATTTTCGCTCCTTGGACCTCCACCATGAGTTCCGAATCCCTTAACCCTGGCCCCCCCTGCTCCTTTGGTTTGCAGATTCCTTTCCGACTGACCAAGGCAAACTTTTCTTTCTCTTCCCTGTTGCCCCAAAGTAAATTCCTTTGCATACCTCGAATAATCAGCAAAACTGACTTTAGGGCTGAGAGAATCGATAAGAGGTATATGGACATAGCCTGCATAATATACATTACCAAAATCATACGACTTGGAAGAACTGGAGAGATTTTGTTTCATTTTGTCTAGAAGATCCTGCCAGGAAGCTTTCTTCAGCTACCCCACCCCCAGGGGTATTCCAAGATATTTGGAAGGCATTGTCCCTTTCGAGAATCCCAGAATCCTGATAATGTTCCTCTCGGTGATTTTGTCTATGTTCATGAAGAAAATTTGGGACTTATTGGGATTGACTACAAGGCCCGATGCCCTGGCAAAGAGGGTTAAGAACTTTTTGAAGCTTCTCAATTCTTGGACTGAAGGGTGCGCCATGAGCATGGTATCATCAACAAATTGTTGATGAGTCTGCGCATCCATACCTTCATGGATTTTTATTCCCCTCAGCTCCCCGTTTTCAGCTTGAGTCTTAATGAGACGGCTCAGGCCCTCTGCCATTAGAATGAAGAGGAAGAGGGAAAGGGGATCCCCTTGTCTAATACCACTGGACGCCTAGAAAACACGGGTAGGGGAGCCATTTAGGAGGATGCTAAAGAATGGGGTTGTGACCAAGTTCATGACCCATTCTATCCACCCTTGACAAAAACCGTACGCTTCCACCATTTTCTCCATAAATTGCCAGCTTAGTTTGTCAAATCCTTATCTATATCCAACTTTATCATGATGCCTAGCCTCTGAGAGATTTTTAGCAAGTGGATCACCTCATGAACGAGGATGAATCCATCTAGGATCTGTCGACCTTCCACAAACCCAGATTGCTCTGAGCATATTAGGTTGCGTAAGAGGGGTTTTAGCCGGTTTGCTATCACTTTAGATATGATCTTGTAAATTACATTGCAGAGGGCAATTGGACGAAATTTGTCTGTACTTTCAGCTCTAGCTTCCTTGGGGATTAGAGTGAGGAATTTTGCATTAAAATCTTTTAGAACTCCCTTCTTGTCTCTATATTCTTCTATGATTTCAAAGACCTCCTCTTTGTTGAGATCCCAAAATTAGTGAAATAAATTTGAGGTAAATCTTTCAGGACCAAGATGTTTTCCCAAGGCCATCTAGTTGACTGCTTCCTCAACCTCTTGCATGGTCACTGGCTTGGTCAGCATCTCATTATTCTCTCTCGTTACAGACCTTGGAATTAGGCAAGTGATCCTCTCGATATCTCCCCCTCTATCATCCCCGTCTTCTTTGAGGATCTCAGAGAAGTGCTGGGTAAGTTCCCCCTCTATCTCTCATCTAGTCTCTATCCTACTACCATCAACCTTTCTGAGCTTCTGGATTCTCGAGCTACTCCCGTTCTTAATGACCGAGTTATGGAAAAACTTTGTGTTTCTCTCGCCCTCCTGAAGCCATTTTACTCTTGCCTTTTGCTTCCAACATATTTCTTCCTGCCTCTCCCTTACTTCTAGTTGACCCCATAGGTCCTTTTCTTTGGCCGTCATGTCCTCATTCCATCCATTCTCCATTCCCTCTCTATTTATCAGATCCAGTTCACTTATCAACCTCTTTTTATCTTCAAAGATATTACCAAACTCTTCCCTATTCCACGTGTGAATTTTGGCTTTTAAGGCTTTAATCTTTTGCTGGAAATGGTACATATTGGTCCCAAGAGGGGGGACCAACTCCTGCCACCATCGAATGACTCGTTCCTTAAAGTCCTTATGTTCTAGACAGAACTACTCAAATATGAATGGTTTGCTCAGTTTGGTACTGGACCAATCCCAGTTGAGACAGATTGGCCAATGATCAGAACTAGCGGCCGTGAGTACATCTGCCATTATTTCTCCCGTATTGTGAACAATATTTTCTAAAACCAGGAATCTATCTAGCCACGATGCCACCAGATGATCCCCTCTTCTCTTATTGTTCCAAGTAAACCATCCATTTCCCGTCTACAGATCAACTAGGGGGATTCGAGCCAAGAAATCACAGAAATTTTCTTGATACTTGTCTAGAAATCATCTCCCCCCCTTCTTTTCCCCCGAGTTAGCTATGAGGTTAAAATCCCCCCCTATTACCCAATTTCTAGCCTCGACTTTCCCTTTGACGCAACCGAGGAAATCTATGAAGGCTTGTTTCTCCGGGAAGCAACTCAGACCATAGATATTCCCCAGTGGTCCTTTCACACCATACTCCAAAAGACAAAATTTAGTCATTAATGAGAATTTGTTATCTCGCCAACCTGAGAGTTCCACCAGTCCAGGTTGCCACAGGATTGCAATACCACCTACTTGTCCCACAGCATCTAGGGCCATTAAATGACAACCTTTCCAGATCATGTTTCGGATTTTCTCCAGACCCTCCAAGCTACACTTAGTTTCTTGAAGAAACAAGATGTCTCGCTTTTCCTGCATTACCTTCCTATTTAGAGTCTTCCACTTCCTGGGGTTATTGCACCCTCTAATATTCCAGGATATAAGCTTCATTGACACACCTTACTGACTTCAGAGAAGGTCGCCCGTATTGTGGGATACTGACCTGATTCTATGAGTTTAACCCCAATTGCAGCTATACGTTACTTGCTTGTTTTCCTTCCCCTCCTGAGCTCTTCTTCCGGGGATTTCCTTTTACTGCCTTTTTGCAGATCTGATTCTATCCCTAGATCTTGATGAGCCCACGTTCTGATGATAGCTCCTAGAGAAGCTCGATCTGACGTCATGGTACATATCCCTTTCCCTTTTTTCTGCATTCTTTCTCGATCGCGTCCAGGTCTAGCTCACCCAGTTCCATTTCTTCCCCCTCATCCTCCTCCATAAATTCCATCTGCTGCACCCCATTTCCATCTGACTCTTTAACTCCTTCCTCCTATGGCTTTCCAGATTCCTTCTCCTTGCTATTATCTGTATCTAGTGTTTCCTCCCCTAGCACCTCAAAGGGGTTGGTGGACCGAGGGGTTTTTGTTGTCGGTTCCCTCCTAGATTTGGATGACCCTCCTCCCTTGTTATTTCTCCTAGAATTAACCTGAGTGAAGCCATATTTCTCCCCTTCGCCTTCCTTCTTATAACCAAGATTTCCTGCTTCCATTTTTAGTTTAGGGCAATCCCTTCCCAGGTGACCATATTCATGGCAGTGCCTGCACCAAAAAGGTAATTGTTCATAATCTATAGGTTGAATCAATTCCTTGTCTTCCCAATTTAGGCAAATGGCTTTTGGGATTTCTTTGGATAGGTCCACATAAACACAAATCTGAGCAAAAGATGTATATTGTTGAACCCTAGTTTGCTCAGCCACCTTTATAAATTCCCCCAAGTTGTTCCCAATATCCTTCAGGGTCTCCAGATCCCAGTATTCACCTGGAAGTGAAAATAGGTGAATCTGTACTGGTCCTACCGTCATGTCTTCCATTTCTGGGTTAAAACGCTCTCTCCATGGCCTCAAGTATAGACCGATCGAGAAGAAAATATATGGACCTCCTTCCAAGATTCGATCCCTATCTTCCTGATTGAAGAAGATATCTTTCTTTGGGCCATACTCCCACAAATTTGCTGATAAGGGCCTTCTCCTTATACAACTTGATCTTGCCTCTCACCTGTTCTGATCTGATCTGAATCACTGGGATCGATGAGGCCGTCAGAAGACAACCCCCCATGCTAGATATTTTACCTATATGCTCCCCCTCCTTCTCTCTTCCCATCCCCACTCCTCCTTTCCCTGAGGCAGTGTTCTAGGGATCTGGATCTGCCATGATCAACCCTAGGAGGGGCTTGTAGGCTGCCTTGCCCTGCAACATTCCTGTCGATCTGCGCCACCGCCACACTCTCACGTTGCTCTGCCAAGAACCCTAAGCCTTACACCCCTAAAAATCTAAAAAAAACAATTAGTTAAATAAAAACATTATAATAATAATATTTTGATAAAATTTGGTCTTAATCATAGTAACATAATTCGACTAAGAATAAGGATAAGAGAGAGAACTCTTGAGAGAAGCAAAAATGGAGAAGGGAGGTATCAGCAGCAGCAGGCGGAGGAATGGTGGTGCTGCGGTGGTGGGCTTTGACAACTCCACTCGATCCGCCACCCTGCAGCAGCTCAAGAACCTCTGTCAACAGGGCGGGCGCCGAGTTGACACCTTCGAAATAAAAGTAGATGAAAAAATATATGATTCTGTAGCAGAAGATGACTACGCCAAGCTCGTCGCAAAGCGTCGCACGACCGTCAAGGATTTTGTGGTAGACGATGACAGCCTCGGCTACAATGACGACTGCGAGGAAGATGATTGGGAGGACGGTGATCGCCCTTACTCTTCATCAGAAGAGGTAGAAGCAGATGGTGGATCTGCGAGAAGAAAGAAAATGACAAAGGATTCATCTGAAAATTGGAAGAAGGAAAGGGGAAATCCATCAAAGAACGTGTCGGCTTTGTCAGCCGCAGCGGCATTGATGGGGAAACAGAAGGTTTCGTCGTTGTTTTCCTCGGCGTCAATGTTTCGGAAGAACAAAGAAGACAAGAGCGGGCAAATAAAGGGGTTTTCGACGGACAGTATTCTGGAAGATGTTCTTGCAGAGATTACTCCTGATGCAGTCGATAGGGAAAAGCGAAGGAGGCGAACAGCTGGTGTTGTAAATAATGGGGATCTGCGCTGTTATGGTATGGCTCGTTGGATCTGGAATTCTTATGAGTTTTTTTATATAAGCAGATAAAAACCGCCATGTTTCTTTTTCCCTAGGATTTATGGATATGATAGATCCGTTTCGAAGGAATATAGGCCTGCGCCCCTGCTTCCTGTTGATTACGGGGCCAAGGTAGGCTTTGATAGCTATCAAATCTTCATAAATCTACCTACTGGAAATTCAATCTTGGTTTGGGTAAATGTTCTTGATTCAGTGGAGGCATTATGGGATAGTCTAGCAAGCCGCGTGGGTTATCCAGCATCCGTCTTCTATCTTGTGCATGTAGGAAAACCGATGCAGGACTCTTTAAATTTATCAGATTACCAGATTTCCAAGAATTGCTCCATTTCTCTGTTGCTTTGGTTGAGGGGGGGAGCCGATGGCAAACAAAGAGGATCCTTCCCTTCACACAATGGAACTGGTCCTTCATCTTACAAAGATGCAGCCCGAACAAAGGGGCCACAGACAGCGGCGACCTCTACTATTCATCCAAGCCCATACATTGTGGAAAAACTGGAATCCACACCAGTTCTGGAGATAAAAAACGAACAGGTTAAAGGAATTTTTAGTTCTTTACAAGCTGAAGCAGTTATTTGTATGTTTAATGGGTTTTGGCCCAAATCACATGATCCAACTAATTGCCATATTTTACTATGTTCAAAAGGTTTCTTTATAGTTCAGTTCGATTCTCCAGATGAGTATCAGAAGGTCTTATTGCAGGGACCTTGGTTTTGGGGGAGAGCTGGGCTCTTCATAACCCCTTGGTTTCCAGAATTTGATGCTAATACTATGGTGGTTACAAAGATGCTGGTATGGGTGCGATTACCAAATCTGCCTCTACCTTTTTGGCATCATTTAGTACTGGAAGACATAGGCAATCTTCTAGGAAGATTCATCAAGAGTGACAATGAAAGGAAAGACAAGGGATTATTTACATATGCCAGAATTTGTGTGGAGATTGACCTCAGCAAAGGCCTCCCTGATAGATTACAGCTGAAACATGAATCCTACACTTGGTTACAGAGTCTGGACTATGAAAATACAGCTTTCAGGTGCCGATTCTGCCATCTGACAGGTCATCTTCAAGATACATGCCCACTTGCGAAAAAATTCCCAAAAAAGAAAAAGGGGCCGACGACAAACAGAAAGAATTGGCAGGCAGATTATGTCCCATTTCCAGATGAGGAAGTTGGAAGTGAGGATGAAGAACAGCAAGATATGCAGAGAAATGAGGAAACATTGGTGCCTGATGTTGCAGAAGCACAGTCAACAGGAAAATAGACATCCGGTGAGGACACTCAGACAATCGTGGAGAATCCGATGGATACATCTGCTAGTGGTCAAAAGCGTGCTCACAAAACTGCCAGTTCAGAATCTGATAAGGACATAGCAGTGTTTCAACAACCAGAGGAGGCAGTCCGTAATGAGCTGATTGTGGCTGCACCAAATAAAGGGGTTTGGATTGAAGTGAAATCTAGGAAGAAAGGGGGGAAAAAGGGGAGAATAGAGGAGTACTATAATCCTTGATCTCTCTGTTTGTATAATAATTTTTGTTGTTTTTCTTTTGCATGACCGGTAACAATATGTGACAATGTATGGGACTATTTTGTCTTAATACATCTGCAGATGTAATTTTGTTCTTTTGAAATAAAATTACGATTTTTTCCGAGGAAAAAAAAATATTTTGATAAAACATTAAAATAATAATATTTTGATAAAATATTAAAAATATATATTTAGAAAATTGTATAGTTTTACTTCACTTGTAAAATAAAATAAGTATTTTCACCTTTTAATTTTATGCAAAAGGTAATCTCATATCAACATCAATTCATTTAATACATTATATCATCATATTTTGATCTGTTAAATTGCAAGGCTACTACCAAAAGCCACAAAGACTTGTGGATGAGAAGAAAATATCTCCATTAATTTGTAACCATCTTGATATGGTAAAATAATGTATTGATAAGGTAAAAAATGACCTCTAACTAGTAGTTAGAACTGAATAGTTAATCCGGAAATATTTTCTATTATTATGGGGTTTTTACTTAGTGAAACTATGCCATAGTGCCTTCGTTCATGGGATATTAGAGAATACCTTTAATTTCACTAGATATTGACAATGACACACGTTTTGGTGCACATGTGTGAAAGGTTTTAAGTTCAATATATGTTTATGTGTATTGCAGATAAAAAATAATAAATACAAATGAGAAGATCGCCTTTCAAAATCAAAAACATATGTGTGGCCCATTTTTTATTAATTAGTAGCATGGGCTTGCAATTATATTGATCGTGGATTCCCTGGTCAATTTGCTCCAATGAAGGGTGTTTCCAAGGATTAAACTCTCTCCTCACTCATAGATTAATGGATCCATAATTGTCGCAATGTATGTGACCCTACTACTCTTATTATAGTCTAAAAAACATTGCGGCAAATAGTCATTTTCATAAATTCACTTGTACTTGGGTGCTTGCAATAGTTATTTTTGTGTGTGTGATCAAAACAAATTAAGTTGAATTGTGTTGGGTGCATTTTCTAGAGAAATTATCACCCTTCATT
>LPNX010745130.1:0-99007 GCA_001517045.1 Pseudotsuga menziesii
CTTTTAGTGGGATTTTCAGGGAAATATGGTAGGTAAATGGACGAATGAGCCATGAAATGGGGGAGATGAGGTAGTTAACCATTTTTGGGTGTTAACAATAGGTTAGTAGCAATAAATATAGCAATCTAATTGGATAAGCAATATGCCTTTCTCAGCCAAGAGCATTTTAATTTTCAGACTTAATGAATTCAAGTACTTTCCCCTTGGTCCTTTGAAAAACTATCTTTCTGCTTCACTGAAAGAAGTATGTGTGTCGATGGTGAACTCCATCACAAATGCTTCAAGGGTTCGCGTTGTTCCGAAGTCAACAGCTCTTGATACCGCATTGTTCACACTTTTCAACAGCTTAATTCTTTCTGGGGTCCAGTCAAGAGACTGATCTTATTTGAAGTTTGTCTTTCTTTATGTCAACCTAGATAACCACTGGTGCAATTCTATGTGGATACTAGCAAAGAAAATTTCATAAATATCAGAAAAAGTGTACCTTTGCAAGAAGTCGTCTGAGCTACGATGAGGATCCTTATTGTCTTGTTCAGCAAATTTTAGATAAGTATCTTCAATCCAGTCACTGATTTCTTTTACTGAGGGCCTCCAAAACATATCCCTCCAGGTACAACGTAGATCCCTCTTGAAGTAGATACTGGTTCAACCGGCAACGGAACCAATTTGTTGGGCTTAGGGAAGACCCCGGTTCTTATGCTTCTATCTTCGCACCAACAAGCAGACCCACAGTGTTGGCCCTTTCGGCAACAACCTGCGAACAGGTTTCAGTCTCACCCGAAACAGCTATGGGGTGCCGCAGAATTAGGTTTCTGCAGGCAAAAGAGGGATATTACTGTACCTTTATCCTTAACAAAGAATAATCATGCAATACAGAGCTTCGATATTCACTTAAATAGCTTCGTAGTTTAGATAGAAAGACAGTTTCTTACTTAACCCTTAACTGGGAATTCACAGTGAAGTTAATACTTAGCAATTTATCTTATTGTAACTTATCAAAGGCATAAAAACATAACAGCACAAAATAAAAGAACCACCACAACACAAGATATACATGGTTCACCCCCAGTGTAGGGGTGCCGCAGAATCAGGTTTCTACAGGAAAAAGAGGGATATTACTATAACTTTAGCCTTAACAAAGAATAATCATGCAATACAGAGCTTCGATATTCACTTAAATAGCTTCGCAGTTTAGATAGAAAGACGGTTTCTTGCTTAACCCTTAACTGGGAATTCACGGTGAAGTTAATACTTAGCAATTTATCTTACTGTAACTTATCAAATGCATAAAAACATAGCACAAAATAAAAGAACCACCACAACACAAGATATACGTGGTTCACCCCCAGTCTTTGGAAAACTTTGTGTACCGATCGGTGAGCACTGACAGAAGCTCATTTTGGATGTGCACTACAGCAAGACTATAGGAAATTTTGGAGACACAAAAATACTTGTTATCCTCCAAAAGCATTTTTATTAGCCTTCACTTAAATATGTCGTCAACAAGTACATTTGATCGTGCATTTTTTTGTGCCATTGCTAAACCATCGAATCGACGACAAGGATTGTGCACACCCCTTCTAGTTTCTAGTCGACCATGGGAATATATTTCTATGGACTACTTGACGTGATATCCTACTACCAAAGAATCAACATGGCATGATTCTAGTAGTAGTCAACAGATTTTCCAAGATGGCTATCCTCATACCATGCAAGAAAACTACGACAGCACATCAGACTGCTCAACTCTTCTTTGAACATGTGTGGAAAAATTATGGCCTCCCAACGACCATTATTTCCAACATATTTTTCAGCACCTTTTAGAAAAATCTATGGAAACAGATCGACATGAGACTTTCTTTGTTGACAACCTTCCATCTGCAGACAGACAGACATACGGAAGTTGTAACTCTCTTGGTAATACAACTTCTTCGCATGTACAACCACAAGCATCGTCAAAAATGGGATGACAACCTTCCATACATACAACACAACTACAATCGTGCTCAACACAGTTCTACAGGGAAGAGTCCATTTGAGATTTGTTATGGATTTCAACCCTCGATGCCTATTGACTTCATCAATTCCTCGACACAGTCGAATGAAACCAACTTTGAAGGACGAGGAGTGGAGAAAGAATTAAAGTTCAAAGATCAAATCTATAGCATCTAGAAGCAAGCACAAGAAATGTTGCAATGAGCTAATGAAAAATATAAGGCCCGACACGACAAGAATTGTATTCCTCTCTCATTCAAAATTGGGGATCAAGTCTAGTTACATCTAAAGAAGGAGCGCTTCACTGGTCCACACAGAAATTTGAAACCTTTGAGATATGGTCCTTATAGTATCCTTCAGCAAATTGGCAAAAATGCTTTTAATCTCTACATTCGTGCATGCCTTGGCCTGCATCCAGTCTTCAATGTAGATCTAGTTCGACCATACCATGTACCATTGTTGGAACATAATGGCCTGCATACATCAGAACCTGAATAAATCCATCCAAATGTTCAGGAACTCTTCTTTGCGACACCATTGTGGGGCAATGCATACGCCATAGAAGGACTAAATCCATTCCCTTGTTTCAAGTGGCTGAAGCTGGACAACTCCCTGTAGAAGGAAAATGGTACTCTGCTACTGAAGTGGCCAACAAGTTTCCTCACCTAAATGAATACACAATGGATCCCATTATTTCTTAAGTAAGGAGGAATGATCCAACCAAAAGTTGGCATGTTGTCGAACTTCAACAAAGTATAGCACTTCGACTACTTCAACTAATCTACTGCTTTGATAGGTTCACTATCAGCTTCGACAATTCCAAACCTTGACACAACTGACTTTGACAACCTCAACAGGTTTTGCACTTGACATACAACATATTTACATGCTTTTTTGGCATCGACGACTGTCGAACATCGACATATTGTCTCTTCATTTTACAGTTATCTATGATGGTTGAAATTTTGAAACGTTATAACTTCTTGTAACTGAATGTAACAGGCAGGAACCCAAGCATCTCAACATTCTATATAAGCATGTACATTATTGTAACAAAACAACAAGAACTTTCATAGAGAAGAAGTAATAATAGAAATTGGTTCGAAATCTTGCATATTGTTTGTGTGCTTACTTTCTATCGATATAGTGTATTTCCTACTTTACTTGTTTTACTTATATGCTTCCTCCATAACAATGTTCAGCTCATTCAGTTGACTTTTGTCCCCAATTTGCACTTAGGCATGGCCTGAATCAAATATGTTGTATATTGTTGGAGAGCCACCTACAGTATCAATTCATGGATTCTCCGGCATCTATGAGCATCATAATTCAATGGGCAAGGGTTCCTAGGTTTCCTAGCCTTTCTGCTCACCTACAACTAGAAATTTTCCTTCCAAATCTATAGTGTTTCCTCTAAATTAGAATCTGTTGGGTTATACACAATATGGTATTGATATGGAACCATAATGCAGAGCTCTGCATAGTGTCGATCCATGTGAGAGAATAGGATAATGAAGGTTAAATCCAAGGGATATGAGATCATGTTGAAAAAAAAACCAACATATCTTCTAATCATAGAAGAAAGTACCCCTAATAGTTGCATACTAACTTCTAGCAACTGGCATAATTGTGACGAAAACACAGTCAATCCCATGCAGCTTCAATAAATGCATGAAGTGACTTTTACCACAAACCCCATGCACACATTCAATGGTTGGGAAATAGTATAAAAGGAGATAATTAGCTTATTCAAATTACATGACACAATTTGGGTGAGTTCTAGGTTGAGACTCATAAGCAAAGGATTAGTTTCCCATAGTCCCCTTTTTCATCTTCACCTATGGTGGAATCATAGCCCGTCTAGTTCTCCTTACACATCCATCTTGGACCATTTTATTATTTGCGCACATAATATTTACATATATTTCAAGTTAGCATGATAAGGAAACCATACTGTCCAATAAAAATATTTACATTATACATGACTAGCCATTCACTAGTTGAGCCTTGGCCTTGAGCTCCGCACTAGGAATCCATAGTATCCTATCCACATCATTTACATATTTTTGATTAAATAAATTACGATGGTCAAATTGGGGGTATTACACATTGTTGTTAATCATCGAGAAAGGCATGAAATGGTTATGATCCGTTGCCTTAAGAATTAGGTTATTTTATGACTGCATGCTCTATCCTTAAGTTCCAATTGAGTGACGTAAACTCTAGCTTTGTGCAAAATGTTTTCAAGGATTCAAATCCAATTTCTCACATGTGAAACGTGTGGACATCAAAACCTCCTTGAATGATTTTTTTATAATTATACCAAATTCTTATGCATATATGTGTAGCTTCTGAAAAGTTCCCAATAAGATCAAGTCCACTATGTATGATATCAATTAACCACAAAATTTCTCATGAAAAACTCATCTCAAATAATAGACCAATATTACAAATTTGAATTAGAAAACAAGGTAGTGGGAGGTATAACTATGTTCTTGATGTTCTCTATGGTATCCGACCTCCAGTCTTTTTCACAAATGTTTTCCCAACATAATCTAATGGATATTATGTATTGTTTCTTCTAGTATTTACCTCAATTTAATGTGATTATAAACACACAATCCAATCAATAATGACTCTTACATTGCTCTATCACAAATAAAATTTTACTATTGAATGTCCAAGCATAATATTGTGTATGCGGCTACATACTCTATAGTGCTCTAGACCAATTTAATACATTGTGGTTTCTATATGAATCAACGTAGAGCTAATGTGGTCTTTGAACAACTGCATTGATCCTTTCTAAGAGATATTTAGCCTTCGAGTTGGATATGGGAACCATTAGGAGTTTTTTCACAACGCATGGGATTCAGGGCTTCTATAATTTCCTAGGGAAGTGAATCAAATGAACCAATCCCTAAAAAAATCCTTTTCATGCTCAATTATTATGACCAATTTCCACAACATTGAATATGGGAACTATTAGTATGTTTTACGTAGTAAAATTGGGTCCCATGACCCATGTCATGGTCAAGGGGGGAAATCAAGGGCCTTACACAAAAAACAAATCTTCTTGAGCTTAATGGCTATCAACAAAGATATCAAATGAGCCAAGAATAATGGATATCTTCTATGATATCATGGACATTGGCAAAAGATGCAAGAATAATACAAGATTGTGGATTTTTATTCACAATAGAACATGTTATTATAATGTGTTTGTTTTCCTTAAATTCATAATTTTCTTGGTGGGATTGAGAATTTCAAATTATATGTTATTTGACTTGGTTTCTTTGTATTTAGGTTCGACATGACAACTGTGGTTTAGACTGCAAAAACAATTAATCCATCCCCAATGAAACTAAACACACATATTTATGACTGTGTAGATTCTAGCAATATGATTTTATTAAAGAATATTATTTATGATTTATATTTTACTTTTTTATTGATATATATATCATAATTTCAAATATGGATCCCGATGGGTTAGCACAAGTGGTTGAGAGTTGTGAGTTGTAAGGAGAAGGTTTTGAGGTTACATCCTCTGGTGGCTATGCATAGATATATTAGGGTCTCACTTGATGTCTCCATCAGTTTAGGCTCTGTAATTACAGGCAACAGAGTGAGGCTCCTTCGAGTTTCCCCCTTGGGAATTCTTTCCATAAACATAACAACCCCTCTCTAAGATTGTGAACAACATTTAAAATAAAAATCATAAATTCAAATATAAACATCTTTCATTCTTGCTATAATTTTTTCATTCCCTTAAACCCAATGCTAGACACACACAATTTGATTATGTTCATACCTCAAACGTTGAACTAATATCTAATCTCAAAATTTTAGGTCTATGATGACTTCCATAATTTTAAAATAATATAAAATTAACATTATAATTTTAAAATGCACAACGAGAGAGATCTCCACAATTCTAGTAATTATTTTAAGGAAATTTTAATAGACATTGAGTATTCGACACCTATACTAATGGGAATACATACATTATAACTTGTAAGGAAAGGGACATGTCATTGTTAAAAGAACTCTAACCCATAAACTGATTTGATTTCCTCTCTTTCATATTTTTACGCCATATTCAAATTAGTTATAACAATACCTCAAATCATTCTTCTAAAACAACAAATTATTATTTTTTCATATTTAAATTGCCACTAAGGCATTATGAGAGACCATAATTAACTTGCTCTTACCCACTTTAAAATTTCACTCCTTACATATGTTCCAACACACTTTTACGAATAAGGCTAAACATTATTACAATTCTTTCTTTGAATTTATATTACATTGAATAACGTTAAAATTTATATTACACTGAATACATAGAAATATTTAATAGATTTTGTTAACATATACAATTTTTTTTAAATAGCTAAAACTATTTAAAGAAAATAAATTCACTTAAATAAAGAAGTAAAAATTATTTTAAAAAAAGTTAAAAATAAATTTTAAATAATTAATTTGTCGAGGAATGAAAAAAATCTAATTTTTTTTTATGCTTAGGTAAACATGTGCTTGTAATCTAGATTAGTCCACTACTCAAGTTAATTTATAAGACTAATTTTTCATTGTCTTTTTAATTTATTTTATACCAACATAGATCCATCTTAAAAGGGGATCTACAAAGCACCAAGAGGGACCAAATATCTCGAGGTGCAAACCTCATTTTAGAGTGCAAAGGTTGAGGAAGTGTGTAATGCAATGTTTATGATTTTAATTTATCTAATGTGTGTGTGTGTGTGTGTGTGTGCACTTGATCCATATGGGTATCGGTGGCCACCCACCTATTCCATTGGCTCAAAACAGTTTTCCATTTTGGCAACTTTCTTGTAAATTTCTACGTTTTTTTGGGTCCCAAAATTTCAGGGTCGTTTTGAGGCCACAAGCAACGTTTTGTAGAAATTTGGGAAGAAAAATGATCATGATGTGTAGTGGGGATTTCTCCCTGGCTACGTGCAAAGGAACCAACCTTAGTTCGATGTGATCATAATGAAGTGTTCAATGGAAAATAGAAAATAAAACTAAACTAGTAACATAAAGTAAATATTTTTTAAACATTTTTCAAGATATATCGGATAAACTAAACTAATGAAAATAAATAAAAACACACCTCTTATCCTATAGAATGGGCCACTGTAGGCATCCTCAAAAGTGGTTCGACAGCTCCACAGGTTGGTTCTCTAGTTGTCTCCTTGAACAATTGTCAAACGAAGAATGGATCCAAGATGGGTACGAAGAATGTCTCAACATACACCGTGGGAATGGTATGGGAACGGGAACGGTGGCAAGGGATTATGTGGAATACCTGAGAGCAAAAGTGTCACAGCGTATCCACAAGTGAATGAGGAAAAAAATATGAGTAAGAGTGTTTTGGGAGATCCCTTCACAATGTATTTATAGTATGTTCCTAGGGTTTTTTGATGCAAGGTGGTGACCCATTGTATTTATCTGTGGTTTTCTGACCCATTCTCTTTTTTAGGGTTTTGGACCCCTTTTTAGGGTTTTTTAACCCTTTTTGGGATAGAGTGAGGGTAAACCATAGTAAATAATGATGTTTTGGACCATGTTTTGTGGAAATACAATTGTGAAGCTCAAAAGTCAAGGAAATATGGTAGGAATATGATGTATGTATATGGTTTAGACCATGTAGAGCTAGGTGAACACTTTTTAGTGTCAACATATTGCCCCCTGATGTGTGAGGGAAGGAGCTCATCGTATGGTCAATGGACATCATAGGATCATGGGAATAATGGTGACACCAGTGGAGATACTGGAGAGACCCGCGGAGAAGTGGAGCTTCCTCGTTCTAACTATGGTGGCTTTTGGTTTTTTATTATGGGTTCTAAAAAATGGATGAGATACATATAATGTGTGACATGTATATGGATGAGGCAAGCATACCCATGCTCGTAAAAATATAAAAAGAATAAATAATGAGATTAAGGCTCAAAACATGGGAGTTGATCAATACATATACAAATGATGATACATAATGGTGGCCTCAATGGGAAGCTGAATACAATGTTGATCTGAAGAACTGATACATAGGAACAATGGAATTCTCATGGAATGCAATATCATCACAATTGATACTCTGCTAGATCTGGAAGTGTACATAACTGGGGGTACTCAATGACTGAGATTCAAAATCTCTATGGTACAATATATAGCATCAAGTACTGGAGAAACATGGAAACACAACATGGGGGCTTTCAAACACTGTCATGAACGCAGCCCAGAAATCACAAGGGATGTGAAACTGTGTGGGTCCCATGGTAGAATCACCAATGTGCTAGATTCAAGAGATGGTTCTAACCAGTAGGGCAAGTGGTAAGGATCCAAAGCTACCAAATGAATATCATTTGTCTGGCCGTCGGAGGCATATTGGACAATATCATAGATTTCTTTATAAGGGGCAATATAGGATGACTTAACAACTTCTTTGCCTTTAAGACTATAACCAGTCATGGAAATCATGTTCATGGTTACCACTTTCGTACTAAGAGGTGTCGAACATAATACTCCCATGAGAGATGAATCTTTCAGGATGCCTACTCCAATTGACTGATGGAGAGGAGGGGACTGACCTAACATAGGGATATTATTCATGTTGGGAGTGTTAACATCTAGTGAACAAAAGTCAAGTTGATCGATAGTTACAATTTTTCCCAAATGAGAAAACTGGAGAGTTTGAAAAACTGTCAAAGTGACGACAGTCATAACATAGAACCAGTTTCTCCCTAATAGGAGATTGTATTTTAACGGGGCATCCACTACTTCCACTTGAATGGAAATAATATTACCCCCAAGCTCAACTGATAGGGTTGGTAATAGACCATGAGGCTGGAAACCTCATCCATCAAAAGCTTTTAATGTCGTAGGAGATTTTATAGCTTCTGGAGAACCAATGGCTCTCCAATAGGCTATAGACAAAAATGAGGTGGAAGCTCCCTCATCCAGAATGGTCCGATGGACCTTTCTCCCAACTACTTTAGAGGCAATTTGGAATGTGACTTGGTGAGGTAGTCTAGATTTATAGTTCTCCACGTTAAAATGAATCAAGTTGGTATTATAAGGGTCTAATGCCCCCAAATCCGTTAGAAAGTTTTTACATTGTGTTGGATAGCTTTGGAGTACCTTAAGGGTAGACATCGCACAAGGTTCCTGAGCTAAATATTCAACTAAATTATAGAATTGTGTAGCTTGATCATTGGGATTAAAAACATCCTTCATTAGGATATCCTTTGGTGGTCACAAAATTAAATCAAGATTAGGTTTTTTGATCACGAGAGGGTTATTAGATGAAGATGGAGGAGAACTAGCAGAAGGAACTTTCTCAGAAGAAATATTTTCATCTTTATTCTCTACCGGCTTGTCATATGACTGAATATGAGTATTAAAATTGATGGTCTTTGAAGACATCGTTCTAATTTCTTCTGTGGAACCAGAGGTCCCTTGATTAGACATGTGGTCTATCAACTATTGCTAAGACAGGAAAGGATCGGTAAGCACCGTAGGTGTAGGATTAGTTTTCAAAATTTATTGATCTCATCACGATGAGGACGCTCTTTCGTGAAGTGATCACCTCCACATAACAAAAAAGGGTACTTAAATTTTCTTTTCCCTTTATCATTCTCTATGGCCGCAGCCTTGGTAGTCTCCTGTTGGTTTCCAGATTTCTTGTTTTAACCTTTTCCTTTTTTCTTATTGCCGAGTGTTTGTGTACTTTGAATAGCATTTACCTTGGCTAAAACCATAGGGGTTGAAGGAGTATTAATAGAAGCATTGGGTTGCTTTGCGGACTTGGATATTGGTGAAGGCTGGATTGAACTGACAGCTCCATCAACAGGAGTTTCCATAGGTGGCTTAGTAGGGTCTATGTTGGGACAAGGAGATTCAGGGATTAGGTCATACAAAGTTCCAGATTGGGAATAAACCAAATCCAGATACTGAGCGCTACTAATACCCTGCTCTTCAGTAATAGAACCACCCATGGAAACATCTTGGGCAATGGGAGGAAACAAGGATTTCATGAACCAATCAGCTCACAGTTGGTCTGGGAGTTCTCCTTACACATCCATCTTGGACCATTTTATTATTTGTGCACATAATATTTACATATATTTCAAGTTAGCATGATAAGGAAACCATACAGTCCAATAAAAATATTTACATTATACATGACTAGCCATTCACTAGTTGAGCCTTGGCCTTGAGCTCCGCACTAGGAATCCATAGTATCCTATCCACATCATTTACATATTTTTGATTAAATAAATTACAATGGTCAAATTGGGGGTATTTCACATTGTTGTTAATCATCAAGAAAGGCATGAAATGCTTATGATCTCTTGCCTTAAGAATTAGGTTATTTTATGAATGCACGCTCTATCCTTAAGTTCCAATTGAGTGACGTAAACTCTAGCTTTGTGCAAAATGTTTTCAAGGATTCAAATCCAATTTCTCACATGTGAAACGTGTGGACATCAATACCTCCTTGAATGATTTTTTTATAATTATACCAAATTCTTATGCATATATGTGTAGCTTCTCACAAGTTCCCAATAAGATCAAGTCCGCTATGTATGATATCAATCAACCACAAAATTTCTCATGAAAAACTCATCTCAAATAATAGACCAATATTACGAATTTGAATTAGAAAACAAGGTAGTGGGTGGTATAACTATGTTCTTGATGTTCTCTATGGTATCCGACCTCGAGTGTTTTTCACAAATGTTTTCCCAACATAATCTAATGGATATTATGTATTGTTTTTTCTAGTATTTACGTTAGTATTTACGTCAATTTAATGTGATTATAAACACACAATCCAATCAATAATGACTCTTACATTGCTCTATCACAAATAAAATTTTACTATTGAATGTCCAAGCATAATATTGTGTATGCAGCTACATACTCTATAGTGCTCTAGACCAATTTAATACATTGTGGTTTCTATATGAATCAACGTAGAGCTAATGTGGTCCTTGAGCAACTGCATTGATCCTTTCTAAGAGATATTTAGCCTTCGAGTTGGATATGGGAACCATTAGGAGTTTTTTCACAACGCATGGGATTCAGGGCTTCTATAATTTCCTAGGGAAGTGAAACAAATGAACCAATCCCTAAAAAAATCCTTTTCATGCTCAATTATCATGACCAAGTTCCACAACATTGAATATGGGAACTATTAGTATGTTTTACGTAGTAAAATTGGGTCTCATGACCCATGTCATGGTCAAGGGGGAAATCAACGGCCTTACACAAAAAACAAATCTTCTTGAGCTTAATGGCTATGAACAAAGATATCAAATGAGCCGAGAATAATGGATATCTTCTATGATATCATGGACATTGGGAAAAGATGCAAGAATATTACGAGATTGTGGATTTTTATTCACAATAGAACATGTTATTATAATGTGTGTGTTTTCCTTAAATTCATATTTTTTTTGGTGGGATTGAGAATTTCAAATTATATGTTATTTGACTTGGTTTCTTTGTATTTAGGTTCGACATGACAACCGTGGTTTAGACTGGAAAAACAATTAATCCATCCCCAATGAAAATAAACACACATATTTATGACTGTGTAGATTCTAGCAATATGATTTTATTAAAGAATATTATTTATGATTTATATTTTACTTTTTTATTGATATATATATCATAATTTCAAATATGGATCCCGATGGGTTAGCACAAGTGGTTGAGAGTTGTGAGTTGTAAGGAGAAGGTTTTGAGGTTACATCCTCTGGTGGCTATGCATAGATATATTAGGGTCTCACTTGATGTCTCCATCAGTTTAGGCTCCGTAATTACAGGAAACAGGGTGAGGCTCCTTCGAGTGGCCCCCATTGGGAATTCTTTCCATAAACATAACAACCCCTCTCTAAAATTGTGAACAACATTTAAAATAAAAATCATAAATTCAAATATAAACATCTTTCATTCTTGCTATAATTTTTTCATTCCCTTAAACCCAATGCTAGACACACAGAATTTGATTATGTTCAGACCTCAAACGTTGAACTAATATCTAATCTCAAAATTTTAGATCTGTTATCTCCTAAAATAACCAGTCAGTTTTTCATTATTTTAGGTGATAGGTTTGAGTCAAAAAATTATTTTTAAAATTTTTTAGAGTCATAAGGAGGTCCACGTTCTTAGTGTTGAGTCAAAAATTTGATTCATTTGAGTCTTGGCTTCAAAAATTGGCAAAAACAGGCTTTCGGCAGCTAACTATTCTGCTGATTTCGTGCCTTAGCCGCCGAAAGTCAGTCCTTTCGGCAACTAATGAGCTCTGTGGGGCTCGCCTAAGCTGCCGAAAGCTGAAAACTGTCCAAAATTTTATAACACCCAAAGACACTGTCCTGCAAGCTCTCGCTCAGTTCCTAGGATTTCTTTGAAGCTGCTCCTTTTGATCTAGTCGATCTCTTAGTCTGTCTTTGCTGAACTTCCATAGGTGTTACCTCCTTAGGAATCGTGGCCACCTCAGCCAACGCATCTAGACCCGATGGTTGTGCTTCTGTAGCTACTGGTTGTACTTCTGTTCCCTCCAATTCTTTCAACTTTAACTTGAGCGTCCTGAGATTGCGGTAGAGCTTGGCATTTTCCTTTATCAGCGTCGTGTTCCTCTCGGCATACCTAGCCTATAACCCTAGGTAGTTTCCTGGAGTGATAACAAAATGGCACCGTTGCCGGGGAGCGAGGTGAGAAGCTGATCTTCCTGGGAGACGACACAGATATGGTCCTTGATGATAGACAAGGATTAGACACTTACTGGTTATATATCTTCTATCTGGCGACTCCACAACATCATTCTGGCTCCAAAGAGATCCAGTACCAGAGCGAATCCACAAGGACCCCTGGTATCTCCGGTATCAAATCCGAATCAGATTTTGAAGAAGGAGAAGAAAATCAAAGGTCAAGCTGCACGAGAAGTAAATCTGACAACCCTTTATCTCACTTTTTCAAACCTGTGGCTGCACCCTCCCCTAACTTTGTAAGCTTGACTGCTGCCACTTTCTCTGCTGTACCTAATACCACGGTCATCATGGCTGGGGGAGGGGGAGCAATTATGACCCGAATGGAACAAATATTGGCTAACAGATATGCTCCACTGGTACTAGTACTTCCACTGTCTCAAATGCCTGTCGGGGACTATCAAAAGTATATGCCTAAATTCTTTGGGCCAGGCAACTACACAGCAGAAGAGCACCTAGAAGCATTCTATGCTTATGCAGAAAATATCAACATCGAAGCTGAAGACGTTTGGATGAGAATTTTTGTCCAGAGCTTGGATGGAGAAGCTCGAAAATGGTTTAAAACACTGCCAGCTGCTTCTATAGGAGACATCACCGCTCTTGATGATGCCTTCTTGAAGTATTGGGGAGACAGAAAAGATTACCTGCATTACATTACTGAGTTTGGCAATCTCAAACGGAAAATGGGTGAGTCTGTATCTGATTTCACCAAGAGGTTCAATAAGATGTATGAAAAGATCCCTGAGGTAGTCAAACCTTCTGAAACATCTGCTATGATCACATATTCCGGAGCCTTCGATTACCAATTTTGTTTGCTGCTCAGAGAGAGAGATTCTGAAACTCTTGTAGCCATGCAAGAGGCTGCCCTGAAGGTTGAATCAAATCTGTCATCTTCCGAGAAACTGAAGGCAAGTTTCGAGAGAAAGAAAAGGGGTGAGGAAGCCTCTTCTTCATCCCATTCAAATCAGAAGGTGGATAAGTTGGCAAAGATGTTAGAATCCCTGACATTTGAAATGGAAAAGATCAAGATCAGCAACAAACCTCCCGACAGAGCGAGAAATCAAAACCAAAATGATTTCCCAAATAGGAATCAGAATTGAGCTGATTATCCAAACATAAATCAGAATTGGAGAAGAAACCAACAACAGGTGCAACTCATGCAGAGAGAGAGAAATCCTGCTGATGATCAGAGGATCAGGGCTCCTTTCCAGAATGTAGTGCTCGATGAAGAGGATGAAGAAGAGGTTCAAGAACTCAAAGAAGACATTCACTAGGTCGAGGATGAGGACGAAGGGATCTACTTGACCGAAGCTGACTATGAAGGGTCATTGTTTGATCAGGAACTGAACCAGCTTTATGAAGATCAGGCCATGCTGCAAACTGATGAACCGACTGGATATAACCTGAGATCCAAAAAGAGTGCTGGAAAACAGAGTACTCCAGTTCCTCCGAAAAAGACTGCTGCCCCTGCAAAGCAGCCAGCCAAAGAAGTTTAGAAAACATCTCAGTCACAGCCCATGGTAAGAGCAAATCCCTCTGAAGCTAAAAAAAATTCTTCTTCTTTCAATTTACAAACAGAAATTCAAAAACTGAAAATCCTTGTACCTCTTATTGAACTCATGAAGAACAAAGCCTTCCGGAAGGACATTTGTAAAAGTTTTGATCACAAATCTGTCTCTTTTTCCTCTGACACCATAAACTTGACTGATGATAAACCCAGCATTGTGCTAGGCCCTATGATTGAAGAACGAGATGAAAGTTGTCCCCCTTTTTATGTCTCTTTGAATATCCATGATAAGACCTTGCACAATTGCCTCCTAGACTCAGGTGCTTCCCATAACCTAATGTCCAAAACAGTCATGCATGGATTAGGATTAGAGATCACCCGCAGTTACCATGATTTGTTCTCCTTCGACTCCAGGAAGGTGAAATGCCTCGGTTTAATAAAAGGTCTTGCTGTTTCTCTGTCCTCTGCCCCGATGAAAACCATGGTGATGGATATTGTTGTAGCTGATATCCCTCCCAAGTTTGGGTGTTTGCTGTCTAGATCATGGATGAAAAGACTAGGTGGAACCTTGCAAATGGACCTATCTTATGCCACTATCCCAGTCTTTTCCGGAGAAAACAGAAGGCTATACCATGAGTCTCAGCTTTCTTTCATCATCAGTGATGAGAAAAATCCCGCTAACCATCCCATTTATTCAGTAGACACGGGAATGGGCTCATGTATCCTGCAGGTGGATGACTCTTTACCAGAATCCCTGCCATTGAAAAAGCCTATGGTCCAGCCTATCAACAGTGAGAAAGAGAATGGAGTGTGGACAATGTTCTTTGATGGAGCCTGTACCAAAGAGTCTGCTGGGGCGAGGGTTGTGTTCATTTCCCCTTCAAAGGAAAAGACAGAGCTGTCATTTAAGTTGAATTTCCAAGTGACAAACAACATAGCTGAGTACGAAGCCCTGCTATTGGGGCTGAATTCAGCCAAAGAAATGTAGATTAAAAAATTACATGTCTTCGGGGATGCTGATCTGATTGTTCAGCAGGTCAACAAATCTTTTCAGGCAAAGCAGGTGAGGCTCAAAGCCTACAGAGACGAGGTATTCAGACTCATCCCTTATTTTTCTGATTTCAAAATAGCACATGTGCCAAGATTGATGAACTAAATGGCTGATTCCTTAGCTGTTTCAGCTTGTGCTTTTATTCCACCTCTGCCTCCTAGATTATCATATGAAATACAAGTAAAATATCGGCCATCATTGCCTGATAATGTAGAGTTTTGGAAAGCATTTGAGGATGATGCAGAGCTAACCAGATTTCTGAATGTGATAGATGAATTTGCTGACCTTGAAATTGATGAGGACAATCAGAATGAGCAGGCTGCCCCAAAAAAAGCCAGATTTAAAAGCAGAATCGGGACACACGAAATAGTTCAGCTTTCTTCCAACAGAATTCCGAAGGGGCTGGTACCTTTGGAGAGACTGTTCGACAGCAATGATGTTGCTGTTAAGCTTGAAAAGAAAGAGGACGAATCTGATAGTTGTCCTCTGAATCTAGCTGATGAATCAGATCCGAAATTTGTAAATCTGGTTTCCCATTTGGCAGAGCAGCAGAATTCTGAGTATGCTGGCCTCTTGAAAGAATTCTCCGACATCTTTGCATGGAAGTATTCGGATCTGAAGACTTATGACACAGAGATCATTCAACATAGGATCCCACTAAACAAAGATACTACTCCTTTCCGACAGAAGCTGAGATCATTCAATCCAATGCTGCTACCCACAATGGAGAAGGAAATCAAGAAATTGCTTGAGGCCAAGATCATTATCCCGCTGAGATATTCCGATTGGATTGCCAATCTTGTCCCCATGAGAAAGAAGAATGGTGAAATCAGACTCTGTGTCGATTTCAAAAACTTGAATAAGTTTTCTCGAAAGGACAATTATCCGCTGCCCAAAATGGAACATATTTTGCAGAAAGTTTCCGGGGCAAGTGTCATGTCCTTCATCGACGGATTCTCGGGGTACAATCAAATTGCTGTCCATCCTGAGGACAAAGAAAAGACAGCCTTCACGACTCCATGGGGTACATTCATGCACCAAAAAATGCCTTTCGGTCTCATGAATGCTGGGGCTACCTTCCAGCGAGCAATGGATATTTCCTTTGTCGGAGAAAGGGATAAATTTGTCCTCATTTACCTTGATGACATCACAGTGTTCTCTCACAGCCATTTAGATCATTTGCTACACCTGAGGAAAGCTTTTGAGAAGTGCCAAAAATATGGGATCTCATTAAATCCGAAGAAGTCATTTTTTGCATTGAAGGAAGGTAAGCTGCTCGGTCACATCGTTTCCGCAGAAGGGGTCAAGATTGATCCCAAGCGAATGGAGGCAATCCAAAATCTGTCACTGCCTAGATCCAAGAAAGATGTCCAGTCTTTTCTTGGCACCATAAACTTCATCCGCAGATTTATTTCAAATTTTGCAGAGTTAACGAAGCACATTACCAGCATGTTGAAGAAAGATGCGGAAATTAAATGGACTGAACAGGCCAAGACTTCATTCCAGGATATCAAGAAAGCAATCACTTCAGCTCCGGTTCTAATCAGTCCACACTTTGACAAAGAATTTTTTATCTTTTCATTTGCTTCACATGACACTATTGCAGCTGTCCTCTTACAGAAAAACGATAATGAACAGGAGCAGCCTGTTGCTTTTTTCAGCCGAGTACTCCGTGATGCTGAGATCAAGTATGAACCTTTGGAGAAGAAAGCATATGCATTGATCAAAGCCCTGAAGGCATTCAGAGTTTACATTCTCCAGTCCAAGGTAATTGCTTATGTCCCCTCTGGTTCAGTCAAAGATGTTTTAGTGCAGCCTGACATCGATGGAAAAAGGAGTAAGTGGGTGGCAAAGCTGATCAAGTTCGACATAGAAATCAAACCTGTCAAGCTGGTTCGAGGGCAGGGACTCGCTCGGTTATTGGCTGAAGAAAATTACAGAGCATTAAAGATTTATGAAGAGGAGAAAGGTACAGCAAATTTCCAATTTGAAATTTCAGCAAATCGGACAAGGTCAGATTTACAGGTAACCTCTTATATCTCAGAGTGTGAATGGTACAGGGATATTGTTTTCTTTTTGCAAACTCTTTCTTTGCCAGAGGGACTCACCAGAACCCAGGGAAGAGCTCTTAAGCTTAAATCTACAAGCTTCTGCATCAAAAATAACTTGCTGTTTTGGAAAGACCCTTTAGGGGTACTCCTGAGATGTGTGACAAAGGAGGAGGCTGTCAAAGTGATGACTGAATTTCACGAAAGTATTTGTGGCAGACATCACTACTGGAAGACAAATGTCCACAAGATACTGAGGGCGGGTTATTACTGGCCCTGTATATTTTCTGATGTGTTTTCTTTTGTGAAAGCATGCGACAAATGTCAAAGGTTGCAGGGAAAAGGGCAGCTGAAATCTCTACTGTTGAAGCCCATCACAGCTGTTGGTCCATTCCAGCAATGGGGCTTGGACTTCATCGGAGAGATCCATCCTTCATAAAGCAATAAGCACAAGTGGATATTGGTTGCCATGGACTATTTCACAAAATGGATTGAAGCCATTCCCACGAGGAATGCTAATCATAAGGTTATTATTGATTTTCTGTTTAGTAATATATTTTCAAGGTTTGGCTGTCCTAGGAAGCTGATTACAGACAATGCTCCTGCCTTTAATGACCGGCATTTGGTGAGTTTATGTGAAGAAATGGGGATCAAAATAGCTCATTCCACATCATATTACCCACAGGGCAACGGACTAGCTGAGTCTTCAAATAAAAGTTTGTCTCGTATCATCAAGAAATTGCTGGAGGAAAACAAGAAAAGTTGGGACAGCAAGTTAAAATTCGCCTTGTGGGCTGACAGAGTGACCAGCAAGAAGTCTATTGGCACGTCTCCATTCAAGCTAGTATATGGTACTGAAGCCATATTCCCGGTCCAACTTGCGTTACCGGTGACTAATTTCCTTCAAGAGGTCGGCTCTGAACCTGATGATCACACTAGGAGAGTTTTTCAATTGGTGGAGTTGCATCAGGAGAGAGAGCATCTGATAGAAAAGTCTGAAAATCACCAAATGAAAGTAAAAAAAACTTTTGACAGGAAAGCAAAAACAGGGATGTTCAAAATAGGTGATTTTGTCTTGAAGTGGGATGCAGCCCGGCAAAAGAAGGGACAGCATGGTAAGTTTGATGCTTTATGGAATGGTCCCTACATTATAGCAGAGGTATATCACAACAACACTTTTGTTCTTCATCATCTGGATGGAGAGATTCTTGCAGGTGGCCCATTCAATGGGCTGTTTTTGAAAATCTATGTCTCATAAAGGCCTCGGGTCTTTCTCATTGTAAAATATTTGTCTTTTCTTTCTGTTTAGAGTCAGTGTGTCAAATAAAATCCATGCCCAATGGGAGTACTAGACTAGGTGTCAATTTTATTTCCAGGAAAGGCATTTGGTTCTGGGATTCTTCGGAACCTCACTGGGAGGATTCCATCCCCGAGTAGGAGCCAGATGTTATCTCCTAAAATAACCAGTCAGTTTTTCATTATTTTAGGTGATAGGTTTGAGTCAAAAATTTATTTTTAAAATTTTTTAGAGTCATAAGGAGGTCCACGTTCTTAGTGCTGAGTCAAAAATTTGATTCATTTGAGTCTTGGCTTCAAAATTTGGAAAAGACAGGTTTCGGTAGCTAACTCTGTTTTGTAGAGGCCGGTTAGCTGCCGAAAAGGCTCAGTTTCGGTTGCTAGGAGAGTTAACTGGAATTATGTTAGCTGCCGAAAACAATCTCATCAGCAAAAGAAAAGCTCGTGTCCGTACTCGACATCACATCAAGCGAGCCTGTTTTTTGCCGCCGAAAAGAAGATTGGAACGCATCTCATATGACCATCATGAGGTTTAGTGTTTAATAAGCTGCCGAAAGCAAGTCATTAAGCGCCCACATCATTTCATCTTCGACTGCAGAGGGTTACACAGAAGCTCATAATGCATACTTCCATCTGAGAGTTATCCGCAAGCTGATCGATTCATAATTTCACACGAGCTGGACGATATCATAAGTGATCACTTGCTGGGCTCATTCGAATGGGTATCTTATTTCTCAAATGTTGTGAGCAAACCCAAGGTCCCTGGTTTTGTCATGTTATCACGCAGTTGAAGTTCCTGTTCCATTCAGGGGTTTTTCATCAAAATAGAGCATCGATCCAGGGGTGTTCTCATCAGGACGAGATTCCAGCACGGTGTCTCTCTATCATCTGCTACAAAAACAAAGGTTCAGCTCATGGAAAAAACAAATCTGCCACTCAAGACAGAGCTAGATGGGGTCTGGTATCTCGAGTCCCATCCACAAGTGGCCGAGTTTTTCAAGTCTGCAAACGTTTTTGACTACTGTGAGAGACTCACTAGCTTCAACCAGCCACTTGCTGAAGCATTTGCTCGGAGCTACAATGGGAGAATAGTGAAGTTTGGCAGAGAAGAGTTTCATGTGGATGAGGCAGCTATATCCGAATGTACAGGTCTCCCCAGGACAGGGCAGAGTTGGTTTAAGACCACTAAAGCCTCAGATATTGAATTCAGGTCATATCTCCTACCAGCCCATAAGGAAATCATTTGGAGAAAGGATATTCCCATCACCTTTCTTGAACCTCAATGGCAGACTCTTTTAAAGGCCATTTTCGTTTACATAACTTGTGAAGGCCGATATCACAGGGTGCTGCACTGCCACTTCAAGCTGTTGAATCATTTCAGAGGGAGGGAAAAAATAAATTTGCCATACTTCTTCCATAAGACCCTCACTAAGATGGCAAAGCAAGTCCAGGCTAAGCCAAGCAAGATAGCAAGCAGGATCTCTCACCAGGGTCTCATAACTTTGATGATCAAAGAGCTTTTGAAGAAGAGAAATGTGGAATGGAATTATTTCTTGTTTTGGCATGAGTTCCCCACATAGTTTACCAGTGAAGAGGCAGTCGAGCAGGGTAAGGGCAAGAAGAGCAGCACTCCCAGATCCAGCAAGAGAAAGAGGAGAGCCATCTCTCCCCAAGCCCAAATGGAATCCCCTTCCTCATCAAGCAAGAGGAAAAGGTCAAAGAGAAAGCTGGTATTTGAACAAGCTGAAGGGACTCCTCAAGGGAAAAATCCACTAAACCTCCCCTACTCAGGATCTGAATCTGGAGATGAGGAAAGAAAAGGAACAGAGCAGCCCATGGAAAGAGAGAAAAGTCAAGATCCTCCCTTGACTGATGTACCAGGTCCCGAACCCTCCACACCAGAGACCAACAAAATCAATAGGCTGCTACAGGAACTTTCCCAGGCAAGGCATAGTGAGAAGCAGGTTAAGTTGCACAATGAAGAGCTGATCGGAAGGAACATGGCACTGCATGATCGGATCCAAGAAATCATCGAAAAACTCAAGAAAACAGCCGAGAGGAACATGACGCTGATAAAGGAAAATGCCAAGCTCTACCGCAATCTCAGGACGCTCAGGTTAAAGTTGAAAGAATTGGAGGGAACAGAAGTACAACCAGTAGCTACAGAAGCACAACCATCGGGTCTAGACGCGTTGGATGAGGTGGCCATGATTCCTGAGGAGGTAACACCTATGGAAGTTCAGCAAAGACAGACTAAGAGATCGACTAGATCAAAAGGAGCAGCTTCAAAGAAATCCTAGGAACTGAGCGAGAGCTTGCAGGACAGTGTCTTTGGGTGTTATAAAATTTTGGACAGTTTTCAGCTTTCGGCAGCTTAGGCGAGCCCCACAGAGCTCATTAGCTGCCGAAAGGACTGACTTTCGGTGGCTAAGGCACGAAATCAGCAGAATAGTTAGCTGCCGAAAGCCTGTTTTTGCCAATTTTCTCCAATTTTTCCCAGACCTCAGTTTTGATTCGCTGAACTAGCAGAAAGACGATCAGAACGAATGAATCATAAATTATTTTATCATTATCTACAGGATTTTTGAGCTAGATCAAAGTGAAGTGGGCGTTTTGGCTAATCTGAAGCATCTTTTTGAGGAAATAGCTCTAAGTTCAAAGTGCCACATCATCAGAGCGTTTCTGTTATGTTCCAATCAAGCCCACCGAGCCTTGGAAGGCTAACTGTACTTCACCAACCAACGAGCACAAGAAAGGAGACCAACTCATCTTCACTTCCTTGATTTTAGGGATCAGTCCCTGTCTTTTGCATTCGCTGCTCTAGTTAATGTGTTCGTTAACTCAACAGATCCATGTCTTTAGGATCTGCAGACTACTTTGTAAAAACTATAAAATCCAAGTATTGAGACTGGACCAAGGGTTCAAGTTTGGAGAAATTTGGCCTATGTTTTGATTGCCTACTCTAATACAAAAATCACAGTCTTCTTTTGCTGCTGTAATCAGATCTTTCATCCATCTTTATTCTGCACTCTGTTTTAATTAGCTCAGCTTATGCTCATGATTCGAATGGAGGAATTTCTTATTGTTTAGTGTGACCCTGCATTATTTATGTACTTGGTTATTTAAACCCTGCATTTCAATGTACTTGGTTGTCTAAGTAATATTCTTCATACCTTTTCTGTTATTTGGCATCTGATTTACAGTTTCTAAAAGCACTGGTTCATTAAGCTATTCTGATAGGTAATCTCTCCATTGTGCTATCTAGCATCCCATTGATCCACCTACTGAAAAGTATTCAAGACACAAAAAAACATGATTTCTCAAGTTACCAGGCATACCTAGCCTATAACCCTAGGTAGTTTCCTGGAGTGATAACAAGATCTATGATGACTTCCATAATTTTAAAATAATATAGAATTAACATTATAATTTTAAAATGCACAACAAGACAAAGATCTCCACAATTCTAGTAATTATTTTAAGGAAATTTTAATAGACATTGAGTATTCGACACCTATACTAATGGGAATACATACATTATAACTTGTAAGGAAAGGGACATGTCATTGTTAAAAGAACTCTAACCCATAAACTGATTTGATTTCCTCTCTTTCATATTTTTACCCCATATTCAAATTAGTTATAACAATACCTCATATCATTCTTCTAAGACAACACATTATTGTTTTTTCATATTTAAATTGCCACTAAGGCATTATGAGAGACCATAATTAACTTGCTCTTACCCACTTTAAAATTTCACTCCTTAAATATGTTCCAACACACTTTTACGAAAAAGGCTAAAAATTATTACAATTCTTTCTTTGAATTTATATTACATTGAATAACGCTAAAATTTATATTACAATGAATACAGAGAAATATTTAATAGATTTTGTTAACATATACAATTTTTTTAAAATTGCTAAAACTATTTAAAGAAAATAAATTCACTTAAATAAAGAAGTAAAAATTATTTTAAAAAAAGTTAAAAATAAATCTTAAATAATTAATTTGTCGAAAAATGAAAAAAATCTAATTTTTTTTATGTTTAGGTAAACATGTGCTTGTAATCTAGATTAGTCCACTATTCAAGTTAATTCATAAGACTAATTTTTCATTGTCTTCTTAATTTATTTTATACCAACATAGATCCACTTAAAAGGGGATCTACCAAGCACCAAGAGGGACCAAATATCTCGAGGTGCAAACCTCATTATAGAGTGCAAAGGTTGAGGAAGTGTGTAATGCAATGTTTATGATTTTAATTTATCTAATGTGTGTGTGTGTGTGTGCACTTGATCCAGATGGGTATCGGTGGCCACCCACCTATTCCATTGGCTCAAAACAATTTTCCATTTTGGCAACTTTTTTGTAATTTTCTACGTTTTTTTGGGTCCCAAAATTTCGGGGTCATTTTGAGGCCATAAGCGACGCTTTGTAGAAATTTGGGAAGAAAAATGATCATGATTGTGTAGTGGGGATTTCTCCCTGGCTACGTGCAGAGGAACCTACCTTAGTTCGATGTGATCGTAATGAAGTGTTCAATGGAAAATAGAAAAGAAAACTAAACTAGTAACATAAAGTAAATATTTTTTTAACATTTTTCAAGATATATCGGATAAACTAAACTAATGAAAATAAATAAAAACACACCTCTTCTCCTGTAGAATGGGCCACTGTAGGCATCCTCAAAAGTGGTTCGACATCTCCACAGGTTGGTTCTCTAGTTGTCTCCACGAACAATTGTCAAACAAAGAATGGATCCAAGATGGGTACGAAGAATGTCTCAACATACACTGTGGGCATGGTATGGGAATGGGAATGGTGGTAAGGGAGTATGTGGAATACCTGAGAGCAAAAGTGTCACAGCGTATCCACAAGTGAATGAGGAAAAAAATACGAGTAAGAGTGTTTTGGGAGATCCCTTCACAATGTATTTATAGTATGTTCCTAGGGTTTTTTGATGCAAGGTGGTGACCCATTGTATTTATCTGTGGTTTTCTGACCCATTCTCTTTTTTATGGTTTTGGACCCCTTTTTAGGGTTTTTTAGCCCTTTTTGGGATAGAGTGAGGATAAACCATAGTAAATAATGATGTTTTGGACCATGTTTTGTGGAAATACAATTGTGAAGCTCAAAAGTCAGGGAAATATGGTAGGAATATGATGTATGTATATGGTTTAGACCATGTAGAGCTAAGTGAAGACTTTTTAGTGTTAACAGATTGCCCCCTGATGTGTGAGGGAAGGAGCTCATCGTATGTTCAATGGACATCATAAGATCATGAGAATAATGGTGACACCAGTGGAGATACTGGAGAGACCTGTGGAGAAGTGGAGCTTCCTCATTCGAACTATGGTGGCTTTTGGTTTTTTATTATGGGTTCTAAAAAATGGATGAGATACATATAATGTGTGACATGTATATGGACGAGGCGAGCATACCCAGGCTCGTAAAAATATAAAAAGAATAAATAATGGGATTAAGGCTCAAAACATGGGAGTTGACAATACATATACAAATGATGATACATAATGGCGGCCTCAATGGGAAGCTAAATGCAATGCTGATCTGAAGAACTGATACATAGGAACAATGGAATTCTCATGGAATGCAATATCATCACAATTGATACTTTGCTAGATCTAGAAGTGTACATAACTGGGGGGACTCAATGACTGAGATTCAAAATCTCTATGGTACAATATATAGCATCAAGTACTGGAGAAACATGGAAGCACAACACGGGGGCTTTCAAACACTGTCATGAACGTAGCCCAAAAATCACAAGGGATGTGAAACTGTGTGGGTCCCATGGTAGAATCACCAATGTGCTAGATTTAGGTGACAATTGGGGTATTTGACCAAATAATGAACAGACCAATACCCTGTACGAATCTAAACAGTGCGATGATGTAGCTGAAGTCGAGCACGTTAGACACAACCAACCTGAAAGGCACTAATGACTCCTCTAAATTGGTCCAAGGAACTCATCAATGAGGTGGATGAAACCAGGATATAGGGACCTCTAGGTCTATCCTCTGGAATAGATGTGTTGATGTCAAAAGAGGGAGACTTGCAAGTAATCAAAGCAATGATGTGTCCTTGACCAGAAGCGCGAGGGGGATAACCAAAGATGTGGAACAATTGGGGGAATGACACATTGAATGGGGGAACAGGGGTAGGGGGTATGGCGAACACAAACTTCCTTTATTCAGAGTACGATGACAGGGATGACCTGGAAGAAAATGAAACTGACTCATGGAGAGGGATCATAGCTGTAATACCGGGAAGATAACTGCAAATGGGAAATACTGAGGGAGGCAACTGGACTAGTGATATCCAGAGGATCTAAGGAAGACTCATAACAGAATACTCTAAACAAAGGATACACAATGGGGGGAATATTCCATGCTATAATATCATATGTGGTGGCACCTAAAGACACTGTTTGGTCCTTCTTCATAGTTTAAGGATCACAAAGAAGGGATAGAAGTATGCTCAATACGACTCGATCTCCTGGATTTTTAGCGAGCCTGAGAAAGTGAATGCTCGATGGTGTTTTCATGTTTAGAGATTTTGAAAATAGGAAGAAGAATCCTATGTGGTATTTTTTTCGTTAATAATCTCCTAAGCCCGAAAAAGGATAAAATCATAGAAAGGAGAGCTCTTCCAAGCTTTGGGGAAGAAATACTTCTTTACCGTTGGTATTCCAACCAGGTCAAAAAAGGTTAAACCTATACTGACTCAGTAGGCGTTCAAATACTTTTATGAGCATGAACAAAACCAAGTTTGATCAGCAATCTTTTCTTTATCAGAGGGCTAGAAAAGAGCTTAAAGACAAAACATAATGATATTTTTCATAAAGTACAGTACCAATGATCAAGAAAGCATAAAAGTATACAAAGGGAAACGTTCCTAGCTAGAAGGTGCTAGGATGATCCTTTTCTTATAATAGTCTAGGTGGTCTAAAAAAGGAAATAAGCGATGCCACATAGATGCATTTTAAAATAATTTAACGAGCGTGAAAGGAAGCAAGCATTCTCGACAATATTTTCATTCTTTTAGGAGCCAGAAAAAGAGCTTAACAGAAACTCTGTAATGGTTAATCAAGCAAGGAACAAGTGTTCGATATATGGAAAGAGGTTATGTTGTGAACATGGCTGATAGGAATAAATGCAGAAAACTGATGGGGACCCCTTGTAGGACGATGGATGGAAGTAAAACATAGCCAACTTTGCAGTATGGATGGAGCAAAGGGCTCGTGAATATGAGAGTGCAAGACGAGGGTCTCATCAAAAGACAGAGGGAAGAAAACAATGGTGGTGTGAACAATGTCTCAAATTAACCTTAGATGACTCTACAATGTACAGATCAAGCTCAACGTACAAGGTGGGATTTGTGTGGTGGCACACAAATCAAAGTGAATACCAGAAACGGATCGAATAAAGTAGGGAGGGATTCAATCTAGTATAGGTCATCTCTTCACCCAGGAGATTTTTGTACACTGGTGGCAGCTTCCTATCATCATATAGGATGATCCATACATGAGCATGGACTACTGGGGAGATACTGGAGATGCCTCGACCTCTAGTACAATTCTAGGGACCTAATAGTATGCTAACATGGTGGTAGCTAGATCATACGTGTGACAAATTGTGTGCATGTGCAGACATGGGACCACACCCTTGAGTGGGATACCAATGGCATAGGGGCAGGTTGGATGTGTTAGATCCACCCACTCACGTGCAAATGACACGACAGAGTGCTACAATGGACTCATTGTGACTAGAAGTGGAGCAACTATTGGAGGGGATCACCGACTCGTGGAAAAAATGGTGTAAAAAAAAAGAAAAACTATGCCACAAATGTACTCATGGTGGATGACTTCAGGCATAGAAAATCCAACAAAGGAAATTGGACTTGCCTTGGAGAATCTGTAGCTAGTCAAAGTACATGGGTGGTGAAGATTCAAAATGGTTTGAAACTTCCAAGGATCAACCACAATCCCTTTGTGGGATACGATAAATCCGAGTAAACGCCCAGCAAGGACACAAAGAACACACTTGAGGGGGTTCAAGCGGAAGTTGTATTTGCGACACCACAAGAAGACTTGATGTAAGTATTCTAGATGCCATGAACATTTTTGAGAGTGAGACGTGAGGTATTATAGGTAGACCAATATGATGTGGACAAGGTCATGGAAGCAGAACGTCATGGCCCACTGAAATGTGGCTCCAACATTTTTAAGGCCAAATGGCATAACTTGATATGAAAACATGCCCTAGGGGGTTGTGAAAGCAGTCTTGTACTGGTCCTCTTTCCATATTTGAATTTGGTTATAACCGAAAAAACCATCAATGAAAGAAAAGACTTCATGGATGACACACGCATCAATGATTTGGTCAATGAATGGAGTGGGGATGTTGTCTGTGGGACATGCCAAATTCAAGTCATGGAATTCAGTACAGACGCAAATGGTACCTTATTTTTTGTTAATGGGAACAAAATTAGAAACCCAAGTGGTATATGTTATGGGGTGTATGAAACCTTCTTTACACAGCGTCTCGATCTCGACTATGACAATAGAATACTTTGAGGGATGAATGGGTCTTTGATTTTGGCGTATAGGTGCAACATCGGGCCATGTGTCGATGTGATGTCCAATGATAGATGGATCAAGCCTAGGCATATCAATATAAGACCAACTAAAAATATCACAGAATTCTTGAAAAAGTGCTTTGTAAGAAGCAACTTCTTCAAGGGAGCAAGATGCTCTGAGTGTAATATCTTCAACTACCTTAGGTTTGGTTGAAATATTGACCTTAATGGTTGGAGAAATGTTAGCCATGTTTCCCTCTTCAAAGGAATCAGGTGCTGGAATGTGGTTCTTGACCCAATCAACTTTTCCATGGATGAAGTCTTTGGTTTCAACTGAGTATTGATTCGATGATGAAAGAGGTTCATAGGGGATAACTTAATGAGCAATGGTGCATATAATCCCAAGGGTACTCAAGATTCGAAAGAGCTTCAAGGATTTCCTCATAGTTGTTAAAACAATGCATAGATAGATCGAAGGGATCCTTTATGACTGAGGAGATGGAAGGGACTACTGGAACTAGAGATCATGTATATGGTGTTGGTTGTGTTCGAGGAATAAACCGGAGGGTGGATCTCCTCAAGGATGTTAATGTCATATTCACGGGAGTGTTTCCAAAGGTCGCGAAGGGCTAACTGATACTTAGGCAAGTATGGGAAATGGTGAGAGTAAGGAACATACAAACCACACACTACAAAAGGATGGTTGGTTCACAATGACTTGTTCTTAACCACTAGCGGATCTGGGATGATGACTACTAAGGCACCATCGGTCTCGTCCATAGCGTCCATGTGGGTGTGAAGGAGAGGTAGCTTTGGGCAGTTTTTTATCGCATGAACTTGGATATCACACAACGTGCAATTAGGATTTCGATGTGGTTCAGTTGTTTCTTTAGTGTCCTTGCCCCCATCCTTCTCTACAAGAGGAGGGGCAAGCTTGGAGACTAGAGTAGTCTTTGATGGACCAGGAGGTGGGTGTGAAAACCTCTAAATGGGTTGGAAGGGAGTCAACACAACCTGGGGAATTGGGGGTGGGGTGGGTGGATCGAGGTACCACGCAATAATTCCCAGCATAAAATTGGGTAACTTGAGAGTAGACATGAAAATATTTCTCATGATTCCATATGGTGGAAAAGGAATGGAATTGTGTGGATCAGGAATGAATCCCAGTAATTCCTTGATGACTGTGGCTGGGGGTGTGACTGAGGTTTCTATGTGGTTGGGATGGTACCGGACGTGATAGTGCACAAATACGTATGCCAGTCTACAGAGGTGGAGGTTGTAGGGACAAAAATGTGTTTGTCATAGGGGTGTTGGAAAACAAGCGTGGGCCAATAGCGGATAAGGATGGAATGGAAACGCTATCAATGGTAGTGTCGATAGTGAAAAGAACATGTTACGACGTGGTCGGCTCCTTCGGATCATAGTATGTCAGTTGGTTGACATTCAGGATCTTCCCATCGTGAGGGAACATCAAAATTTGAAAGACGGCAGAGACCATGACCTGAATGGAATACATGTAGCTACGACTGAGGATGAGGTTGTAATCAGGTTGGGAATTGACAACCTCAATGTCAATCAACATTGTTTTTCCCACTAACTCAACAAGAACGTTCATGAGAATCCCTTGGGGATGAGTAGAGCGACCATCGTAGGCACAAAGAGAGGTGGTGGAAGTTTGAAGGGCAGGGGACCCAAGCTTCTACCAAACGAAGGTTGACATAACACAGGTGGATGCCCCTTCATCAATAATGCATTGATTTTCGACCAAATTCTGAATAATGACCGGAACTTGGAAGGAAATGGTTGACAACATCTTGGGTTCTCCTTGATTCAGATTGAATGTGATCAACCTAGAATTAGAGGAATCTATGACACCTAGTGTAGAAAACAATGCTTTATGCTATGATAGACAAGTTTTAAGCACTTCCAGAGTGGGCATTCCTGTAGGAGATTGGGCCAATTTATCAACTATACTGTAGTTGAGGGTAGCTTTGGCAGTAGCGTTGTTTGTGACATGATGTATAGGAAACCATGGGACTTTGGCCACCCCATCTATGGGGGGTCAAGGTAAGTGCAGAGACATGTCAGAAGTGGTAGAGGTAGACATTGTTGAAGGGTCACCAGTTTTTTTGGTGGATCCATATTGGTTGTGTCGTTTCTGGAGGTTGAATTCAGACGACAACATCATGAGGTGATGGACACTAGCCTCCGAAGGTGGGGTCGCAACATGACCAGTGGTAGTAGGTGGGTCCAAGGGTTGGGTTACAACCATTCCTTGGTGTGTTAGGGGGTTCTAGAGTACCATAGGAGGAGGACCCGGTGGCGTTGGGTTTGGTTGAGATGGAGAATCCTTGTTCGGATAACGTTGAATATCATTTTGGAGAAGTTGTTGGATGCGATCCATGTGAGGACACTGATGAGTGTAATGGCCATAGGTGTTGTAGATAGCACACGAATGATTGGTCCATAACAGTGGGTTCTTTCTAGGTCAATTAGAATGATGGGGATTCTGTGTAGGAGGGTTGGGGTCGTTGTTCTTTGGAGGGTTTTCCTGTTGGGCACCTCCTTGGGGTTAGTTGTTTCCCTGATTCCTTCCTCTCTTGTTATTTCCTTTCCCTTTTTGGTTATTGGGGGCGGGTTGGTTAGGAATTTTATGGTGAGAATAAACTTGTCCTATGGAAACTAGAGAAGTCAGGGCCAAAGCTGGAGTGGGTTGCATAGATGGTACATAATAGACCGGAGGAGGTGGAGGGGTTGCAAATCTGGTCGTTTGTCAAGAACCCGAGTGTGCCGAACATGTCGGTTTATGAATGTGAGAAGTTGGTGCGGGGGTTATGTAGGATGGGTTAGCTCCAAACTGAGTCGTCATGCATGAGTAATCAGGGGAGTAACCAAGGGGACCATAAGATGAAGTGGCTCTGGATTGAGCCATCACACGTGAGTAATTGGGGGTATAACTTAGTTGGGAAACACTGTGGATGTTACCCAGATGGGGTGGCATCATGGGAGAGGTCACGTAAAACTGAGGGTGTTGGGTAATAGAGATGATAACTTTATCCGCAACATGAGATTCCCCTGACATATCATGTCAATAGGTGTCGGACCGAGGAGCATCGGGTATGATGGTATACAAGTAACCAAATTGGGCATAGATCAGATTGAACTACTGAGCCTTAGGGATGGATTCCTCCTCGTTTTGGGGTCGCTTAGATGCGACATCCTTAGCTATGTTGGGAGTAATGTTTTGAGGAACTAGTACAAGAATATCCTATCGTACAATTGGATCTTACACAAGCTACGACAACGATGCCATTCATGGATACAATTTGTGATATGGGTAGTTGTGGTTTGGCGACAGGATAGTGGGATATACACTCCCTTGTCATATCATACGTGTAACTAAGAGTACTAAAGGAACATCAAAGTGAGTGGGGATAATTTGAGTTAAGTAGCATGAGGAAACTCGATGTACCAGTTGGCCGCAACACCCGTAATTTTGCGCTAGAATAACCTCAATTAAACAGAGTCATCCATGATCTTGTTAGATGAACACCACACATGAAATGAAATCATTTGATTTTGAGGGTCCTCTCCTGTATTTCTTTCAAACTTAAATATGTATGAAGGGAGCTTGGTAGGCATAGGATGCCATTGTGGGTGGTGACCAATGGGGTCATTGGTTAACCATTCCAAATTTGGCAGGTTGAGACTAGCCATAAAAGGTAATATAGAGCTGAGGTTGGATTAGGAAGCCTCCAACAATGGTGTTGGTAGTTGTAGGAAGGTATTTCCCATGCATGACTAGGGGTGGATATGGATGACTTCCAACTCTAGGAATAGTCGGAATCGACATGGAAGGGCCACTTCCCCTAGGTATAAAATATGGAACCATAGTGACAATGGTGGATGGAATGGAACCACCACTAGTGGGTAGTGAACTAGTAGTAATGTGTACAGTGAAAACGGCCCCCCTAGGACCAAGGCCTATAGGCCCAGTGGAAGGGATACCTGTAATGATGGGTGGCGTGGATTTTATCCCATACTAACACTCCGCCCTTGAAAGGGATCAGTATGTGCACCAGCCATGGGGCTAGATGGAGAAGTGAACAATGTGGATTCATACTGATAGGAATTTGAATCATATTCAGAGGCCGTGTGTGGCTCTGAAAGTGGTGAGTGACGTAAAATATGGCTCTGACATTGATGATTCAAAGAACAAAACTCGGGGGTGTTCCCCCTAAGCCTATACGAGTAGTGTGGTGGAGATATGATGACTAGATGGAGTGTTGTGTAATGAATGAAAACTCAAGAGGATCAATCACAAACTCAAAAACCCAACCACAACCGAGTGTGTAGGAGGAGAGTGTATGAAATGGCAGCTCACAAGCCAACAACAATCTCTAAAACCAAAACTGCAAAAGTGGGTCATAGCAATATGAGTCTACAATAAAATGGCCAAAATGCCAACAAGAAACACTACAAATCAAAGAAAAATGACTCACTAACTTATGGGGTATGAGTGCAAGCAAGATCCTAACTACAAGCTGGAAGCCCTCACAAATTGTATCCTCAACAGGGTGATGAAATCCCAGCTAGACAATACGAAATGGAAGAAAAATACAGGCTAAGAGAATCCAACCACAGAGAAGGACCTCTAGGTAAAAGAGCCCTAGAAGAATGGCCACTAGGATACCTCGTTCATGACACGTCCATTCATCCCTTGGACCTTGACACCCAGTACCCCTGGCATGCACGAGGAGGAATATGAAGGTTTAGCCTTCAGTACAAGATGGAGTGCGGTATTCCACCCTAACTTTCGGAACCCCTTCATTGAGGCTTACTGTTGCTAAGAAGGGGGCCTCCTGACAAACTGGTTGTGACTGTGTCAACAATTACAAGAGGATTTTGGATCCCTACTAGACAACAACTATGTCCTAGAAAGTGAATGACAGACGGGTTTTGTTTGGATTCCTATCCCCAAATTCCTAACTTAATTACAAAATTGTTTTATCCTTAAGCGAGGATGCAATTTTGGTTGTATTTAAGTTAACTTTAAGGCTTGCTCAGGGTCATGAACTGAACTTTTCACTTGGTGGTGTGAATTGTGTGCAACTATATATTAAGCCCAACAATCTATCGCGAATATGTTCCAATCTCATTATCAGGATGTCATCATGTCCCAAATTTTGCATTGGGTCCCAATGGCCTAATCACATTTTTCATATTCACTATAGTTTGTCAAATTGATGCTAAGGTCCAAACAATTGCCAAGGAGGAAAATTACTAGTTTCCTAGGTTGGGGGTGGAAGCTTTGGGATTTGGAATAAGGGGGAAAATGAATGATGTGTGAACATTATAATGGAATAAATATTTAATAAATTATCTAAATAAATAAATACAATATAAAATTTAATTGGCAATGGAGCATGGAGACAAATGGAGACTATGGGGCCCACATAAGCTAGAATTATTGTGCCACATGGCATCCTCCTCTTGCAATTTCGAATCCATGAGAAGCCTAAATGTTATTGGATGGTTTATAATTCTAACACACTTTCCCATGTGCATCATAGGTTGAATTTGGAAGGAAATGTAACTTACATGGAAGAGGAAGAGTCATTTTGGAGCTAATGAGACACTTGGACTAGATTCCCTAGCTCTATGTCAACAATGATGAAAATGCTATGACACCTATGATAATATGACATATTTGAAATTTCAGGTCAAAATATATCATCCAATATGGTTCTCATTTGATTTGGGGAAGCTCAATGGGATCCTACTCGAATTGGGGGAAGATAGAAGGCTAGGAAAGGGAGGACATATGGAAAATCATGAGCACACACCCAAAATCAAATTGGCTTGATATTTTGGATGTATTGGTAACATTATAAGTCTAATTATGTTTATAAAATACAGGAATCAACCAAGAGAAGGTATTTTTATCATATGATAAATTTGTATTTGTGAATTGAGAGAGCCAGTGGATGACTAGTTTCTTGCCTTAGCCAATTTCGAGGGTGAAAGATTCCCATCCAAGTTGGTGTTTGGAGAGGATACTTAGGTATTTCATGGAGATTTAATGGATTTTTTATTTTCATTTTTAATCTATATGGAATCTCATGGTTTCTTCTAGTGCAGCACTTTCTCTCAACCATTTCCAATTTTTCTTGCATATTCTTGCTCATGGAGGGATTGCGCTTTGGGTGACATATTTTTCTATTTGAGAGATATTATCATGGTACATTTATTATTGGAATAATTTTAATATTATCTATTATTCATTCTCATAAATTCTCAGGTTGAAACATCAAATGGTTGAATGTAAAAGTGATTATTAATGAGCAAACAATGACCATTTTCCCACTAGATTGATGTATGCCATTGAATTCTAATGATTTCGATATTATCATGGTAAATTTATGATTTTAATGAATTAAATATTATATTTTATTCATTATTATAAATTACCAGGTCTAAATACCAAAGTTTTTTATTTAAAATTGAATGTTAATGAGAAAACAATGACCATTTCCTCGCTATATTGTTGTATGCCATGGTAATGTTGATTATTTCGAATGGGAGAATGTATATATGATATATTTAAAATAAATGGAATATAATTAATGAGTATTAAATGTTTTATTTTCAACACTTAAGCTTTTGAATTCATCTTACTCGTTTTAATTGCATTTGGAGAAGATCTGATGTCATTTCCCCAAGGGTTGAATTAGTGAATTTGTAGTAGTTTTGGAGAGGGTTATAACAGCCTGCATAAACTGAATAATGATGCATATGAGAATTTAACAATGTACATTAAAAATAATATTCCTATTTTCATAAATTCGATCAGGTTTTGGAGCATTTGAGAAACCATTTCCATCATTTAGCCAGGGGGGATTGGAACCCCAATTTACTAGTAAAGACTCCTACTTTGGATAGAATATTAAACACGTTTTCAGAAGTAATTGGAGGTTCATAAATCATCCTAAAACATCATATTCAATTCTTAATAAAATTCATACACCTTCTGAGAATATTTGGGAGAATTTAGTTCAATTTGGAGACCTAGACATCAAAACTAGTCAAAGGTCGAAATTGGGGGAAAAAAGTGAAAAATTGGTCATTTAACAAAATTTCAAAAATGGAAATTATAGTGGTATCATATCATGGTCTTGAAAAATGTTTATTAATACCATACATTGAATAAAAATTTGCAGACATGTATTGGCTTCACAATAGAACCACAATTCCCACTTTCCTTCCTCCCCGACCAACAATTACAAAAATTACAACCATAGATATTGGAGCATGTCTCTAGGAGTATCAAAATTTGAGAGGGGATATTCATGAGTAGTATTCATTAGAAGAATATCTTTTAAATTATTTATTTATTTACAAGAATGAAAATGTTAACTCATTAAAGAAAAATCAGCCTACTTGTGAAAATAACAAAGATTTATCCTACACTATAAATGAGGAAGTTATAAACACTTTTACGGACATCACATGGAATATGTGGAAGAAATGTTGTTCTAAAGGAGATGAAAATAACTTATATACACCATTAAATGAATAAATAGAGAATCGTGAAGTGGAGCATCAATTATCTCAAGGTGATTGCAGAGAAGAACATAAAGAGGAAGTTAAAGACAAGCTCACAATCCTTGTTGATGGGGGTTGTGAAAATCAAAGAGAATATACTGATGGGTGCTCAAAACTATATGTTGTTGACATATATATCATATTTGAAAATGTTTCTTCAATACAAATTTTTCATGAGCATAAATATGAATACCTTGTATCAGCTAACGAAGAACCAAGGTCAACTTTCCCATCACCACTTGAGCTTCAAGAAGTTGATCAAATCAAGAAGAAAGAAGAACAGGAGGTTCACTCCCATGAACCATCCTTTATTGAAGGGTATTTTAATATGAGTTAAATGGATATACATGAGGCCCTTAGAATAATACATGACACTAAATCATTGGTGTCAAATTCTTGTTGGAAAATTTCTTCATTGGCGGAGCCGTCCTTCCTTGAAGACATGGAGAAGATTCAAAGATCAATGTGCAACATTGAAGGTAATTTCATGTATTTTATTTTTGATAGAAATAATTTGGTTGCACTTAATGAATATTTACATGAATAATTCTTGAATAATAATGAGGATATTCATAAGCTCAAAATTCAAAATGAGCAACTTCTTGAGAGGTTGCAATATACTTGTTCTTCCTCCTATGTTTCAGATTGTCAAAGGGTAGATTGCTTGGAGGATTATCATGACATAAGGGATGATGAGAAACACTTGATTTTTTTGAATATGAGCTTAATGAGAGCTAATCACTAGTTATGGTGGAAGAGGAACTTGAGTTTCCTCTTGAATATGGGTGCACACTTTTTTAATAAGTGAATGATTCCACTACCTTGGAACCAAACCATGAGGAATTTTTTTCATTTTTAAGGAAGGTGCACACTCCTACCCCTGTGGATCCTTCACATCATGACAATTTTGTACTTTTTGATCATTTGGGTGAGTTGGTTCTTTCTCCTACATACTACACTTCCAAATTTTTCAGCATTCATCCTAATGAAGTATGGGTGAAAGGTTTCTTATTTATGGTTCCACATGAAGAGTATGGACTTTCTATCTCTCCTTTTGACGATGACATGATTAGAGAACCATATTCTTTAAAATTGCAGTAGAATCCTTTGTTACAGTATGATGATACACATCTACATGGGTGCACCTATGATGTTCACTTGAGTCACTTGGAGACTCATGATTTTCCTTGCTCCTTGCCTAGTGCATTTGATGTTGGAGGAACTTCATCCCACACTTGGGTGAAGAGATATATGATTGAGGAAAATTATTATTGGCAGCAACATCCTCTATTATTTCATGATTGTATGCATATTCATGAGTGTATTGATGAGACTTCATTGAGCCACTTGAAGTCTTCATGTTTTCTTTGCTCCTTATTTGGTTTAGATTTTGGTGGAGGTTCTTCATTCACTCCTTGGATGAAAGAACACAGGGATGATTATATTGATGCACATTATATATTTTTGGAGAAGAATTATATGACATGGGATCCTCGGCTATTTCATTGGAGAATATTTGATTGGTCACTTGAAGCTTGTATGCACTTGGAAAAGGGTGGTCTACTTACTTGGAGGTATAAGCACTTTCATGATTTTTTGATGAGGCACCTCCTTGATGTACATTTTTATTATGTTTCTATGTACTTTAATGATATATATTATGTACTCCTGATGTTTGGAAGTATTCATACAAGAAAATGGGATCCCAAAATTCTCTTTCCTAATGGTATGGGTTAGAGAGCACTCTTAATTGTTGGAGTACAATACAAGCAATGGGACCTCGAGATAGTTTGTAGTCCCAAAGATTTCAATTCTTTTGGGAAACAAGAAGTATGGAAGATGGATTCCCCACTTGATAAATTTATTTTAATCATATTAGTGCAGCAACAAGCATGGTGGTTCCTCTCTAAAATCATCATGAAATCTCAAAGACTCAAAGTTGGGCAACTCAGTGGCAACTTCAAAGAATCATACAGAAAGTAGGTTCTTCAACACCCATGTTTGAAATTGTTAGAATGAACAACCCATAGTTTACCCACTTAGACATTAATTCCATTATTTTTGTCTTATTTGCCTAGTTCATGTGTCCCACCTTGTGCAAGTTGTTATTTGCCTATCTATAATGGTCAAACTTGCCTTATTTGACTCATGGAGTGCATGGGAGAGCTAAAGGAATCAATTCTTATTTATTCCTGGCCTCCTAGGTGCCCTTCTACTTTTTCTGCTTTATTGCCTGCCTTTTCAGTGTTTTAAGGAAAAAGGAAAGGCTAGACTAGGTGAGGTTGACTAGTTTTTTGTCCTACACATCCTCCTCTATTTTATCCATTAAAAAGCATGTATGATCTTCCATTACACCACTCTTTATCTTGCCTAATCCTTTTTTCCAATTCGTGAGCTCCATGACAGATTTGGGATCAGCTTTTTACACCTATGGGGGATTTGCTTATTTTTGGTAAGCCTGCTTTATGCTAGATTTGATTTGCTCCTCATGCAATAGAATACTTGATGTATTCTATTTATTTAGCAGCCTATGGTATTACAGGGTTGGCTATTGTACACTTACATAATACATTTTAGTGTTACAGCTCCATTTTCAGTCTCTTTTGTGAGTAATTTTGCATGATCAATTGTTAATTGTTGTGAGTAAAATTAATCTATTGCTGGCCTTAATTTTCACATGGTATCAGAGCCATTGTAGGTTGTTTCTCTCCTTAAAAAATTGTTTTGCAGGTTCGACATCAAAGACTGGGAGCCTTCTACTGACAGCCGGGACAGATTTTCTAGAGCTATGGATCAATCACAGAAAACTATCTTGGCTCCCTTCAATTTATTTGAATGGAAAGCAGAGATGGAGATACTGTTGAGAGTGAAAGGCCTCTACAGGGTGACTATGGCAACAGAAGTAGAGCCCAATGCAGCTGCAGAGAAGATAAAATAGCACAACAGGAGGGATGAGGCTTATGGCTTCCTGTGCCTGAGTATTTCCAGAGACCTCCTTTTCCATCTTGATGGATTGACATCACCGAATGAAGTATGGGAGAAGCTTGCTGATATTTTTGGAAAGACAGATGAGATGAGGGGACATCAAATCGAAAATGAGCTGATTTCTCTGAGTCCAACAAGCTTTGAATCCCTGCAGCTATATTTCTCCAAGTTCAAAGCACTAGTTTTGCAGCTGAAACAGTGTGGTATTGAAAAGAAATATGACCAGCTCGTACTGGCCATCCTCTCGAAGCTGGGCCCTGATTATTCAGTGTTTGTTTCGACCTTTTATGCCAAAAAATTGACAGCTCGAACCTAGAAGATGCCTAGCCTTGCATATTTCATGGAATCTCTCACACAAGAACAGGACAAGCTGATGATGATGGGCACCATCAAACCATCCAAAGATCAAGCTTTGATTGCTAGAGATTCGAGGGTGGATTCAAAAAGAAAAAAGAAAGCTAAAAATCCACCTGAGCAAAAGAGAGACAAGAAACAGTCTCTGGAGGATCTACAAGGTCCCAAGAAGAATAACCAGAAGAAAAAGAACAAAGGTGAAATGAACAAGTGCGCATACTGCAATAAGGGCAATCACTCTGAAAGCTCTTGTATGAAAAAGTAGATAGACATGCTGACCCAAATCCTGGAGAAGAATGGAATCTCCCTTCCAGAAAGCTCAAAGAAGAGAGAAGGAGGATCAAGTTCAGATGACAGAGAGAGAGTTCATGCTCTAGTTGCTGGCACATCAAGCTCACCCAGTTTTATCATTGATTCTGGAGCTTCAAGACACATGGTTTCAACTAAGGAGGCTTTCTCCTCACTGGATATGTCAAAAGGACCATCTATTGTAATGGGAGATGACTCTCTCACTGAAAGTAAAGGCAAAGGAAGGATAGATCTTGATCATGGTCAGTTCAGCAATGTGCTGTATCTGCCTGGTCTCGCCTCCAGCCTCCTGTCAGTATACCAGATGACCCACACTGGGTCTCCTAAGAAGGTCATATTCTCCCCTGATGAAGTTGAGATCACAGAGATCTCAAGTGGTAGATTCATTGCAAAAGGAGTTACAAATCATGCTCAAAAGGTATACATGTTCTCACACTTCCTACCTTACTCAAACCCCTCTGCTCTTCTCATTCATGCTAATGAAGCTAGCAAGCTTTGGCATGAAATATTTGGCCACCTAAACTACAAATATCTTTCTGATCTTAGTGAAAAAGAGATGGTTATAGGGTTTCCCAAGATACAATTTTCCAAAGGAGTCTGCCAAGGTTGTATCCTAGGAAAACACCCAGAGCACAAATTTGAGAGAGCTAGTCATGAGAGAACCTCTGCACCCCTCGAGCTGATCCACAGTGATGTTGCTGGCCCATTCCCTCATATTTCCATGAGTCAGGCCAAATATGCATTGACTTTTATTGATGACTTTTTCAGGTATTGCTGGGTTCACTTCCTGAAACACAAGTCTGAAGTTTTTGGCCTATTCAAAGTCTTTAAGGCTTTGGTTGAAAACCAGTCTGGAAGGAAACTCAAGGCCCTCAGATCTGACAATGGTGGTGAGTATGTCAAGTCCAATTTTATTAATTACTGTGCAGATACAGGTATTCAGATGCAGCATTCTATCCCTTACACACCACAGCAAAATGGTGTTGCTGAGAGGAAGAACAGATCACTGAAGGAGATGGCAACATGCATGATGGGGGCCAAAAATTTTCCACCAAAGTACTGGGCCAAAGCTATCAACTGTGAAGCCTACATCCAGAATAGGGTGCCTCACAAATATCTTGATGGCATAACTCCCTTTGAAGCATGGAGTGGGCACAAGCCAGATGTGACCCATTTCAGTATTTTTGGCTCAAAGGCTTCGGCTAGAATCCCAACAGAGAAGAGGAAGGATTTGCAGCCCCAAAGCCAAGAGTGTCTTTTTTGTTGGATAATTTGAAGATTAAAAAGGGTACAAGTTGATAAATTTGAGCAGAAACAAAGCCTTCATTGAAAGGTGTGTTCAGTTTGAAGAAGAACCCCTTGCAGCAATGGAAGTTGGTGAAGCCTCTTCACCACTTGAACCTCAAGAAGTAAGTAAAGAGTTTGTTGAACATGCTGATTCTGATTTGTTTGATGGAGATGATTTTATTGCAGACCCTAACAGCCCCCCAAGGCCAAAATGGGCAGCCAAGACACTACATGCAGCAGGTGAGCTAGCTGGGGATCCCAATGACCCAAGGAGGACTAGATCTCAATTTGAGAGTGGTCTATGCATGAAGGATCCTATGTTTGCTGAAAAATGATATTTTATGGTGGAGTCTGATCCTCAAACATATGAAGAAGCAGCAGGATATCCAAGATGGAAAACAACCATGAAGGAGGAGTTCAGCTCACTCCAGAAGAGCAACACATGGGAGCTAGTGGATCTTCCTCCAGGAAGAAAGTTAGTCCAGTGTAAGTGGGTCTATAAGACCAAATTTTCTGCTGATGGTTCACCACTGAAGTACAAGGCCAGATTGATAGCCAAGGGCTACTCACAGGTTTATGGCATAGATTACAATGAGACCTTTGCCCCAGTGGCAAATATGGATTCCATCAGGCTAGCTCTAGCCATTGCAGCCTCAAGGCAATGGGAGGTACATCACATGGATGTAAAATGTGCCTTCTTGAATGGATATCTCAATGAGGAGATATATATGCAGCAGCCTCAAGGTTTTGCTACTAACCCTTCTCTTGTGTGCAGGTTGAGAAAGTCATTGTATGGGCTAAAGCAAGCCCCCAGGGCTTGGTATGCCAAGATCGATAGCTTCTTGCTATCACTGAATTTTGTTCGGTGCAAATCAGATCCAAATTTCTATTTGAAGTTAGTTAATGGTTCATTAATGATCATTGTGTTATATGTTGATGACCTCCTCATTACAGGAAGCTCACAGGCTGAGATTGCTTCCTTAAAAGGAGCTATGAACCAAGCCTTCTCCATGATAGATTTGGGGCTCTTAAGTCAATTTTTGGGGCTTGAGATCTCTCAAACCAAAGCTGGAATCAAGGTGCACCAGTCCAAATATGACTTGGACTTGCTGAATAAATTCAAAATGAAATATTGCAAAGCAAGCAAAACTCCTTTCCTTTCAGGAGTGAAGCTGGAAGAAGATGATTCTTCACCGATGCATTTTGTGAGAAGACCTTCAGCAATCTCAAATCACTGCTGGGTATTTCTGATCATGCTATTAAAGCATGAGTGAAGACAAGATTCTACAATTTTGTTTATAGTCCATTTTTAAGGGAGGATTTTCCCAAGTTGGTTTTGCATCTTTCCTTGTTTAAATGGACATGCGGTATGTAAAGGGTGACTAAGCCTTGTTTCTAGGCCCTATAATTTTCTGCTATATTACTCATAAGTTAGGCTTAAGGGGGGGTGTTATAATAATCAACCCATAGTTTACCCACTTAGACATTAATTCCATTATTTTTGTCTTATTTGCCTAGTTCATGTGTCCCACCTTGTGCAAGTTGTTAATTGCCTGTCTATAATGGTCAAACTTGCCTTATTTGACTCATGGAGTGCATGGGAGAGATAAAGGAATCAATTCTACTTTATTCCTGGCCTCCTAGGCGCCCTTCTACTTTTTCTGCTTTATTGCCTGCCTTTTCAGTGTTTTAAGGCAAAAGGAAAAGCTAGACTAGGTGAGGTTGACTAGTTTTTTGTCCTACACATCCTCCTCTATTTTCTCCATGAAAAAGAATGTATGAGATGCCATTCCACCACTCTTTAGCTTTCCTAATCCTTTTTTCCAATTCGTGAGCTCCATGACAGATTTGGGATCAACTTTTTACACCTATGGGGGATTTGCTTATTTTTGGTAAGCCTGCTTTATGCTAGATTTGATTTGCTCCTCATGCAATCGAATCCTTGATGTATTCTATTTATTCAGAAGCATATGTTATTATAGGGTTGGCTATTGTACACTTACATAATACAGTTTAGTGTTACAACTCCATTTTCAGTCTCTTTTGTGAGTAATTTTGCATGATCAATTGTTAATTGTTGTGAGTAAAATTAATCTATTGCTGGCCTTAATTTCCACATAAATTTATTGAGGACAAGCAATATTTTGAACGGAGTATTTTTCATGTCCCAAATTTTGCACTGGGTCACAATCACCTAATCACATTTTTCATATTCATGATAGTTTGTCAAATTGATGCTAAGGGTCAAATAATTGCCAAAGAGAAAAATTACTAGTTTCCTAGGTTGGGGGTGGAAGCATTGGGATTTGGAATAAGGGGGGAAATTAATGATTTATGAAAATTAGAATGGCATAAATATTTAATAAAGGAGATAAATAAATAAATACAAAATAAAATTGAAGTGGCAATGGAGCATGGAGACTATAGGGCCCACACAAGTTAGAATTTCTGTGCCACATGGCGTCCTCCTCTTGCAATTTTGAATCCATGGGAAGACTAAATGTTCTTGGACAAGTTATAAGGATAATACACTTGTATATATGCATCATAGGTCGAATTTTGAAGGAAATGTAACTTACATGGGTGATGAAGAGTCATTTTGGAGCTAGTGAGACACTTGGACTAAATTCCCTAGCTCGATGACAACAATGATGAAGATGCTATGACACCTATGACACAAATCATATCAGAAGACTGAAATATGACATATATGACATATCATTTCTAAATATATCATCTAGGATGGTGCTCATGTGAGTTGGGGAAGCTCAATGGGCTCCTACTCGAATTGGGGGAAGATGGAAGGCTAGGAAAGGAAGGACACATGGAAAATCATGAGCAGACACCCAAATTCGAATTGGCTTGAGTTTGTGGATGGATTGGTAACCTTATAAGTATAAGTATGTTTATAAATAACAGGAATCAACCAAGATAAGGGATTTTGATCATTTAAGAAATTTTCATTTGTTAATTGAGAGAGCTAGTGGATGACTAGTTTCTTTCCTTAGCCAATTTCGAGGGTGAAAGATTCCCGTCCAAGTTGGCATTTGGAGAGGCCACTCGGGCATTTAATTTTTATTTAATGGATTTTGTATTTGTATTTGTAAGCTACAGGGAAGCTCGTGGTTCCTTATAGTGCAGCACTTTCTCTCAAACATTTCTAGATTTTCTTGCATATTCTTGCTCATGGAGGGATTGCGCTTTGGGTGAGCTATTGTGCTCTTTGGGAGAGATTCTCATGGTAAATTTCTAATTGGAATAATTTTAATATTCTATTTTCTTAATTCTCAAAAATTGTCAGGTCGAAATATCAAATGGTTGAATGTAAAAGTGATTATTAATGAGAAAACAATGACCATTTCTGCACTAGATTGATGGATGCCATTGAATGTTGATGGTTTCGAGCTTCTTATGGTACATTTATGGTTGTAATGAGTTTAATATGATGTTTTATTAATTCTCAGAAAGTATCAGGTCAAAATACCAAAGTTTTGTATGTAAAAATGAATATTAATGAGCAAACAATGACCATTTCCCCACTATATTGTTTGTTGTATGCCATGGTAATGCTGATTATTGCAAATGGGAGAATGTATATCTAATATATTTATTATGAATTTAATTTATTTTATGATTATTAAAATTTTCATGTTCATAACTTAAGCATTTGAAGTCATCTTACTCAGTTTAATTGAATTTGGAGAAGATTTGATGTCATTTCCCCAAGGGTCGAATTAGTGATTTTGTAGCTGTTTTGGAGAGGGTTGTAATAGCCTGTATAAAATGAATAATGATGCATATTAGAAATTAACAATGTACCTTAAAAATCCTCTACCTCTGTTCATAAATTTGAGTGGGTTTGGGATCATTTGAGAAGCCATTTCCAGCATTTACCTAAGGGGAATTGGAACCCCAATTTGCTAGTAAAGACTCCTACTTTGGCCAAGATACTAAAAAAGTTTGAAGAAGTAATTGGAGGGTCATAAATCATCCCTAAACACCATATTCAATTATTAATATCAGTATTACACCTTCAGATAATATTTTGGAGCATTTGTGTCAATTTGGAGGCCTGGACATCAAAACTAGTCAAAGGTCAAAATTGGGGGGGGAAGTGAAAAATTGGTCATTTAAAAAAAAATCAAAAGGGCCATTACAAATGCAAATATAATGCAGTGAATAATATTAAAGGACATTAAAGCTGCAAAATAAAAATAAAAATCTTCCAATAATGAAATGATGCTTGAAACAAATGAGTAGTAAAGGAACTTTCAATCAAAGTTTCAAACACAGGACACAAGCATGGGGTTTCAACTATGGAGCCCAACTATGGAAACTCGTGAAGCAAGTAGGGTAGATATCAAACATACCAAGGGGCTGTAAAAAGATCAAATCTGGAAATAAAAATAGGTCAGGACAGGGCCTGGGGAAAATAGGGGGTCTGAAACAGGCACAAAAACAGACTAAAAACTGTCAGTTGCTCCGTAAGCCAGAACAAGAGTGATCTAAAAAGAACAGACAAGTCATGCAAAATAGAGTGTTAAACGCAACTGGGTCTCTCAAAACTAAGTCACGGGAGCGATTGGGTTCGTACCGTAAGCTGGAATAGGAGTGATATGGAAAAAAGGAAGATAAGTAGCACAAAACATAGGTTTAAGCATGTCTCAGTCGCTCAAAACCGAGTCACATAAGCAACTGGGATCACTTCAGAAGTTGGGATAAGAGCGATGTGGGTTTTTACACCAGGTCAATCTTACTGGGCCTATAGGAGAAATCTAGTTCATGCTTATCATGTGGAAAGGAGCGACTGGGTCAAGGATTTTGGATAGATAAGTGCGACTCGGCCTGAACTAGGAAAAAATGAAAAAGTTGAGCTTGCTAAGGCCTGGGGAGTAGGAATTGATGCAGAAAAGGTTCGGATCAACTGCAAGAGGGACTAATATGTGATGGTTGATGGTGAAAAATAAGAACAAAGCAATGGGAATCTGCAAAAAAATGAGATCTGAATGGATCGATAACGTGGAGTCACCAAAACTGTATTAATCTGTCACAGTAATCTAGGGACTAAACACAAGTCTCATCAAAGATTAATAACAATAAGGCATGAAAATGGTGTAATTGTGCTACAAAATGAGTAGCCTCTCTATATATGCACACAAAGAATGAGTAATACAATACAAGATCATGCTGCAAGAATTAATGACAAAGCAATTTGAATTCCCAAGGAGGTCATTCGAATTGAATGAGTGAGTCTAGATTAACTGAATGTAAGCCATACTCAACGCTCAAGTTAACCACTGATAAAAACCCTAATTGACTCAACTAAGCCCTAACTAAAGTCGGAGTGCAATAAATGACCGAGTCTAACTAAAAATAGGTTAGACACATGTCACAGCAAGCCAACCATCAAGTGGTAGTGCATCAATGACTCAAATGAACCCCGATGAGGTTAACTGAAGTGTAACTAAACATCAGAAGTGGCTAGAGGCACCCCTGTTGACTCCAGTTCATTAAATAATCAATTTAATGAATGAAGGCACTTTCACTGCTCCGTTTAACTGATTGTAACCATCAATTAGCGATATGGGGCATTAATGACACTTAGATTGCCTCCGGAGTGCTCCAGTTAGCCTCCCTGAATGTAGGAGAAGGCTAAGTTAGCCTCCTTGACTGAAGGTAGGTGTGGGTGTGATCTAGCTGATGTCATCTAGTGCTCCTCTGATGTCAATTAAGTCAATAATACTTAGGATAGTGGTTTAACTAGTCCAAATTGACCAAAATGAGTGTGTAAGGTGGTAAATGTCTCCAACACCTCCCCTTAAGCTATACTCAGGAGTAGTAGAAAACATAAAATGCATAAAAATGCTAGGGCCCCGAAAGCTAAGGCCATAGGTCACCCTATACAATACTGAAACTGAAACAATGCTCAAAAACAAACTAAGTGAGGAAAAGAGGGAAAACCCAGTGGGAACCCCCCCCCCTACCTAAGCTGAACACTGAAAGTAATCTGATCACCCTAATGGACTCATCCCCAATAGTGAACAGAGGTAAGTGAACCTCTTTTCTAAAAATTTCTTGGCGAAGATGTCTACAATCTGCTCATCATTCAGGCAGTATTGTAGAATGATGGTCTTGTCATGCACTAGCTCCCTGATATAGTGCATGTGGATGTCTACATGCTTGGTCCTTTTCCTGGTAACTGGATATGTGGATATCTTAATAGCACTTTGATTTTCACAAAAGAGGACAATGGAAAAAGTACTACCAAGATCAAACTCTCAAAGAATGCCTTGCAACCAAACTGCTTGGATGCAAGCGTTGACCGCTCCTCGATACTTGGCATCTGCTGAAGATAATGCTATGGTAGCCTAATTTTTGCTAGACAAGAAAATGGGGCCACCACCAAACATGAGTACATATCTGGAAGTAGACTTTCGATCAATGGAATTACCTACCCAATCGAAATTTGTGTATCCAACCAGCTCTAGCTCAGAGTTTGCAGCATAGTGAATGCCGTAGGTCCTGGTTCCTTGAATATACTGGAGGATCCTCTTGGATTCCTTCCAATGAAGATCATGAGGATGCTGCATGTATCTTTATATAGAATTCATGGCATAATAGATATCAGGATGAGAATGTTTCAATTACAACAAGCTACCAATTAGCTATCGATAGTTAGTGCAGTCCATGGGAGGTGTGCTTTTTCCTTCTTCAAGGATGATCCCTGAAAGGAAAGGGAATGGTGTAGGCCTATATTCAGCCATGTTAAACTTGAATAACAGGTCTTATATGTATTTGTACTGAGTGACAATTTTCCCATCATAATTTTTCTCAATTTTGAGCCCCAAATCGCTCATTTCAAATGCATTGTGGAGAGCAGTTTTGATGGCTGAAATGGAAGCAACTGTGCTACCTGTGATCAGTAATTCATCAACATATAAAACAATAATAATAAAATAACCATCAGACTGTTGTATATACACATTTGTATCTGATCTACACCTTTGGAAGCTTTGCGAAAGAAGGAAGGCATCCATCTTGGAATACCACTCTCTTGGGGCCTGTTTTAACTCGTATACTGACTTCTTTAGCTTGCAAAACAAATATGGATCAGAGATGTAGCCCTTAGGATGCTTCATGTATATCTCTTCATTAAGAGATCCATGCATAAAGGCTGACTTAACATCTATATGATGCACTTCCCAGTGCTTAGATGCTGAAATTGCCAAAACTAGGCGGATGGAGTCCATTTTTGCAACCGATGCAAAGGTCTCATGGTAGTCCACACCTTGGACCTGAGAGAAACCTTTTTCCACCAGAATTGCCTTATATTTTTAGGTTCTTCCATCAGCAGAAACCTTTGTCTGAAACACCCACTTGCATTGAACCAATTTCCTTCCCGGAGGAAGAGAAACTAGCTCCCAAGTAGTGTTTTTCTGAAGAGAATTCATCTCTTCATCCATGGAAACTTTCCATCTCGGATCCTTTCGATAATGGTAGTAGGATTTTGGGTCTGAAATAATCATAAAATAACAAGTTTCAGACAGAAAATTATCAGGACAAGAGAGCAAAATAACTACTCTTTGGAAATCAGACTGGGTTCTCCTTAGATCATCTGGATTTCCAATTTTATCTCCTGCGGAGGAGAGTGTCTGTCGGGCCCATGTGAGAAGATGATTTTGTACTTTAGGTTCTGATTCAACATCTGATATTTTCTATACACTGATATCAGAAATCAAAGGATTCAAATCAGGGTCATCACCCCCAATTTCATCATCCAAATATTCAGTAGAATAGGAAGGAAATTCAGCAGTTTTCTCCTTCACTAGTTCCACCTCCNTGCAGAATCAAATTTCACATCCAACGAGCTCTCTCGATCGAAATTTGAGTAAAAACACAATGAGATATGTCGAAAATACGAACAAAAAAGGTAGTTTTTTTTAATAACAAATATGTCAATTCAACCATTATGGTTGACTTATTTTATTGAAATTCTATTGGTTCTTGAATTCCAACTCACAAAAACTTGTTTTGGCACGTTTTCTTATAAGGTCCATTTTAGACCCCAAATTTCCTCTAATGCATCGAACTTGACACTTCTCTCGATGATGATCTATTTTGTTTTGATATCCAACAACTTGAAACCTTTTGATTCATCAGGATACCCAATAAATAGAAATTCTATGCTTTGTAGTTGCAAAGCCCTTCTTTTATCAAGTGGAACTCGGGCCCATGCAGTGGACCCAAACACCCGCAGGTTCGACACATCCAGATTGTGTCCAAAGTATGCTTCGAAAGGGGTCTTCCCTTTCATGAATGAGTGTGAAAATATGTTCTGAATGTATGTTGCAGCATGCATGGCTTCAACCCACAAATTTGCAGCCAATTTCTTTGATTCCAACATACAGGTGGTCATCTCCTTGAGAGACTGATTCTTCCTTTCTGCTACACCGTTCTGCTGAGTGTAGGGAATTGAATGTTGGACCTAAATACCACTTTGGGAGCATATGTGCAGAAATACATTACTGAAATAATCCCTACCATTATCAAATCTCAAGATCTTGATCTTAATCCCAGTGGCATTCTCGATCAAGGCCTTTAGTTTAGTGAATTTTTCACATACTTCAGACTTCTTTTTGAGAAAGAAAACCCATGTGTACCTTGAAAAATCATCAATAAAATTCAAAAGATACCTTGATCCATTCATGGATGTGATAGGCATCGGACCGCTGATATCAGAATGTATCAGTCCCAATATGCATGTAGCTCGGTTTTCCTTCCCCCAATCGAACTTGTGCTCAGGGTGTTTTCCAACCACACAGCCCTCGCAAATTCCAGTGGTTGCCTTGATGACTGGGAGGCCTTCAACCATGGAGTTTTTCTTTAATTGCTGCAAATATTTGAAATTTATATGGCCAAACCTTTCATGCCCTAGCCTACTAACTTCATTTCCATGAGTTAGCAGTGCGGTGGTATTTGCATCCGCCACAAAGTGGGAGAACTCATAGGCTTTTGCATGATGGTTTGCAAGGCCTTTATCAATGAGTTTCCCAGATGCAAGTTTCATTATCTCAACATCATTTGGGCTGAAAGATACTCTCTTAGGAACTCTTGTATGTGTCATTTGAGAGACACTACGGAGATTTGATGCCAGAGACGGTACATACAAAACATTGGAAAAATAACCATTCTCAAGATCAACCGTACCTTGTCCTTCTAAAATGATGGTGGAGTCATCTCCCATGTGGATGGGGATGGATTTTCCAGTCTCCAAGGATGAAAAGGAGTCTCTTTCAGCCATCATGTAGTTCAAAGCTCCAGAATCAATCAAGAGTGCTTTGGACTTCGAAGTGCTTTCCATGAGGGCATGACCTTTTTCTTGCTTTGGTTCCCGATCTTGCTGATCTCTCCTCTGAAAGATTTCTAGAAGATTGATGTGATTTTTCTCAAGGAGAGAGGTAGCTTCATCAAGCTTCTTCTTCATGCAGGCATGTTCAAGGTGGAAGCCCTTCCCATAGTATGAACACTTGAATTTTTCCTTTCCATGATGCCCTTTTCCTTTGTTCTTATTTGAGCCAGAAGACTCATCATGCTGTTGGTTTTCAACTTTAGGCTTAGGAGCTTCGAATTTAGTTTTTGGGTTCTTATACTGATTTCCTTTAACCTTTAGATCTTTGGGCCCTGAGACATGGAAGCCTTGATCACGGGAGGATCTGATGATCCCCATCTGGACAAGCTTACCATGTTCACTTGTTAGGGACTCAATGAAGGCATTGAGTGTAGGCATCTTCCATCCAGGGGTTGTGAGCTTCTCCACACAGAATGTAGAGACAAAAAATGAATAATCAGCTCCAAGTTGGGAGGGTATGGCAAGGATGAGCTGATCATCCTCTTTCTCCACTTTGCATTACTTCAACAGTAAGACAATGTGCTTGAACTTTGTGAAAAAGTCATTCAAGGTCTCAAAAATGGAAGGCTAGAGAGACATCAATTCATTTTTGAGTTGGTAAACTCTCAAATCATCCTGATTTCCATACAAGGTTTCCAATTTGTCCCAAATTTCCTTTGGAGTCTTCAATCCCGAAAGATGGAAAAGAAGATCCCGGGAAACAGAGAGGCACAAGAATTCGAATGCTTCATCCTTCTTGTTTAACAATCTAAATTTGTCTATTGTAGAACCAGGATCTTCTTCAGTGTCCATGGTGACCATATAAAGTCCTATAGAATGTAGCTGGATCTCTGTGTCTCCTTTCCATGAGTGGAAATTGAACGGAGTCAAAAGATCTACTAAATAATCCATCTGAATCTATTGGAGCGAATGCTTTCACCTGTAAAAAACCTAATAATCACAACAAAAAGGGAAATGTAAGGTCGGGAAGCCTACACATTTTAGGATTTCATCATAGCCATCATAGTCAATCAAGCAAGCTTGATCAACAAGTTCCTTACTTGGGGTATTAAGTGGTAAGCCTTGGCTTCTGGTGCAGTTCTGGATTTTTGAGCTATTGCTCAATTTTCATGCAAGATATATCAAAAACCTTGTTTTGAGAGATCTAAGATTCATCCCACCGTGAGCCCAAATACCATATTAATCTGTCATAGTAATCTAGGGACTAAACACAAGTCTCATCAAAGATTAATAACAATAAGACATGAAAATGGTGTAATTGTGCTATAAAATGAGTAGTCGCTCTGCATATTCACACAAAGAATGAGTAATACAATACAAGATCATGTTGCAAGCATGAATGACAAAGAAATTCAAATTCCCAAGGAGGTCATTCGAATTGAATGAGTGAGTCCAGCTTAACTGAATGTAAGCCACAGTCAACACTAAAGTTAACCACTGATCAAAACCCTAATTGACTCAACTGAGCCCTAACTAAAGTCGAAGTGCAATAAATGACTGAGTCTAACTGAAAGTAGGTTAGAAACGTCTCACAGCAATCCAACCATCAAGTGGTAGTGCATCAATGACTCCAATGAAACCTGATGAGGTTAACTAAAGTGTAATTGAACATTAGAAGTGGTTGGAGGCACCCCTGTTGACTCCAGTTCATTAAATAATCAATAAATAATCAATTTAATGAAGGAAGGTGCCTTCACTACTCTATTTAACTGATTGTAACCATCAATTAGCAATATGGGGCATTAATGACACTCAGATCACTCTTTGAGTGCTCCAGTTAGCCTCTCCTAATGTAGGAGAAGGCTAAGTTAGCCTCCTTGACTAAAGGTAGGCATGGGTGTGATCTAGCTGATGTCATCTAGTGCTCCTCTAATGTCAATTAAGTTAATAATACTTAGGATAGTGTTTTAACTAGGCCAAATTGACCAAAATGAGTGTATAAGGTGGTAAATGTCTCCAACAAACTGTAGTGGCGATTTCTCCTCGGCTACGTGCAAAAGCACCAACCTTAGATAATTTTGATCGTAAGGAAGAGTTCAATGGAAAATAGAAAAGAAAAATAAAATAGTAACGTAAAGTAAATATTTTTTAACATTTTTCAGCATATATCGGCTAAACTAAATTAATGGAAATAAATAAAAACACACCTCTTCTCCTGTAGAATGGGCCACCATAGCCATCCTTGAAAGTGGTTTTGCAGTTCCATGGGTTGGTTCTCCAATTTTCTCCAGGGACAGTTGTCAAACAGGGAATGGATCCAAGATGGGCATGGAGAATGTCTCAACGTACACCATAGGAATGGTATGGGAATGGGAATGGGAACGTATACCTGAGAGAAAAAGTGTCACAATGTACCCACTAGTGAATGAGGAAAAATATATGAGTAAGAGTGTTTTGGGAGAACCCTTCACAATTTATTTATAGTATGGTCCTAGGGTTTTTTTGCCCATGGTATTTTGTTACCCATGGTATTTATCTATGGTTTTCTAACTCTTTCTCTTTTTTATGGTTTTGGACCCCTTTTTAGGTTTTTTTAACCCTTTTTGGGAGAGAGTGAGGGTAAACCATAGTAAATAATGATGTTTTGGACCATGATTTGTGCTAGAAATTGTTCCTATACTACCACAAGAACAAGCTAACACAATCTCAAAAAGAAAACAAAATGAAATTGGTTTTTTTATGGTTTTGGTTTAAAACTTCATCAGCAAGGAAGTAATAAACGTTCACAAGCTAATACATAACTGAATCATGCAGAAGTTAGATAAACTGGGGCTCAAACACATCCCAATAAGCCATAAACATTACACATGAAATACTAATTCCACCCATAAGCTACAAGCATTTACATGAATAAAACATTTAAACAAGAAATGAAATTGTAGACTGAGCAATCAACCAAATTAGAAATGAAATAGCATGACAGGTAAAAAGGCTTATCAGTTTATATATAATCCATAACAGTCATCAACTTACATAAGAGTTATAAGTGCTAGCTTGAGATATCATAGCTCAAAAGCCTCTCCTTGAGTCAAAATTCAAACCCTACCTTCATCTAATTTCCTACTTTTATCCTTCTTTCATCAAAAAATAGTTACATAACTAAATAACTAACTTTTAGGTTAAGCCTCGAAACTATTACTAAGATAATTGTTTCTTCAAAATAAACTATTAGCTATTACAAAAATAAACCACATGACACCTCTCAGTAGTAATCTTTATAGGTTTTTGGTTGCCTCAACCAGTAATGCAATCCCCTCTAAGGCATGTGAATGCCTTCTACTTCTCAATTGCTCTGCTTCCATATCTTCAATCTTCTTTGACAGTCTCTCATTCTGTTGGCTCAAGTCTTTAATTGTTTGGTTCAATTCCCCAAACTAACTTTGAGTCTGCTTCTTTCTCCTTAAAGCTTATTTTGAAACATAAATAAACTCCTGGTAATGTGTGTTATGTCATCTAGATCCTCCCTTAAACTTCTATTAGTCATGTCTAAACCCTCATTTGTTTCATTCAAAAACTGATTTGATATTTACACTGCTTCACTGTTGTTATCACATATATAGTAGCCAGGCTACCATATTCTATTTTTCAGACACAGTACATATTTCAGCTAGATCTCTTACATATGAGATGTTGAGATGAGCATTTTTTATGGATCATGTTTATATTAGTGGACTATTGTACTTTCCCATGTCAGGACTGAGTCTCAGGACACTTAGATTTGAGGACCGATGTAGACATTTATGTCATTACAGAGCAGTCATTGATGCCCAATTTTATATCAATTCTTTCTCATTGGATAGATGGTGTCTCAGATGGATTATATTTCATGATTATGACATAGCTTTTTATTGTGTTATGGTTATAATTGCTCTTGTAGTCATTTTTGTGACATGTAGTAACTTGTGGTATCATGATCTGGTGGTCATAATTATATGGACTTGGATGTATTTGTATTTATGTATTGGTGTCCCTACTTTGACTTTGAATTTCTTGATCTATACTCATTGGTTTTACCCTCCTTAGGGAGAATAGAGGTAGTCATTCCCACCATTGTTTTGGCTTGCTAGTGTTGGCTCCATCATTCATTGTCTCCACCCATCCATTACCTTTTAGTTTAGTTTTCAACCCGACTGACTTCTTGACTTATGGCATGGAAGACCTTTCCCCGCTAGAACCCTTGTTGAACAAGCCTCCCTATTTATATTGTGTCTCAGCTCTGAGTTGGTGATAGAACTTGCCTTTGGTGAGTTGGATTGTATGCCTACATCATTCTGGTCGGTTGTCCCAATGTTTGGCACTGTGCAGAACTCCCCCTGGTCACTTGAGATGTTGTTGGCTAAAACTGAAAGCTCATGTACTACATGTATTGAAAATATTGAATATGCGCCCATGGAAAATGAAAATTATAAAACTGTGTTTCTTAACATATGTAAAGAGGGCAAGAGCAATGAAATGCTAAAATACTCCTTGAAGAGTATAAGAAAGGTCCAAAAAAGCAATGGTTAAAAATATGTTGTATCCAAATATTGCTGACCTTATAAAAATAAATATGTCTCGGATGAAAGTTGCGATTAGCTATGCTTTTAAGCACTAGTGAAGTCCCAAAGGATCGTATAGGACAAAAAGGCCATGGAATAAAATGATGGTCCTAATGAACTTGGATCAATCTTGATGTACTCATGATGCCTAAGTTGAATAATCACTCTCTAAACAACTCACCCATTTGTGAGGCACTGCCATTCCTTGTGTTGTTGTTTGTCTGACATTGGTTATAGTGAGTATTCCCTTTCCATTATCCAAAGTGTCATGATGTTAAGTAGGAAGTCATCCTTTGCTTTAGCCTTGTCATTTTCACTCTTCACCCTTCACTAGCCAATTGGCTACAACTATGAAGTGAGTATAGTCTTGAAAGTCTAAGTCTGAGTAATAATAAATAAAGTCTTATATATGTATTGGTTAATGTACCGCCAATGAAATGAATTCTACTTGTTGTGATTGTTACGTGAATGACTTGTAGAGAATGTCTTAGCCTTTTACACTTTCAGCAGATGGGTGTAGTCTGAGTTATTATGGGTGTCTGATCAGTTACAGATGGTTATATTGTTTATTCGATATGATTGATGATTAGATAGAGACCTGTGAGGGGTATGAGTATACAAATTAGATGGATTTGGACTCTCTGAGTCTAATGAGGCAGTTTATTTCTAGTTCCAGGCACTTGCAGACATGATCAAGCTCATTCTACCTTTCTGATGCAGTTTTTCTTCACAGGGTGATATGTTTGAGCAAGGAGATGTTTTAGTTGGATCTCCTAGGGCATTGTATGGGCATAGGGAGTGCAGCCACTTGTTTGGACCATAGTACCCCCATCTCAAAGAGGCTGGTGGGATCAGTTTGACAACGCAGGAACCCTAGGAAGCTGTTTTGACAGGATCACGTTTCCCGAGGCATATTAAAAATGATATAATGGCTATTGAAGAAATCAATTTGGGATACATAGGTAAAGAAATGGCATGGGATGAGTCACAATGATGAGAGTGATGTCTTCCACACCTTATCCAGCAGTTGCAGCACCTGATTGGGCCCACACCTATTTTTGGGAATTTTTATATTATTTTCTAGAGCTTTTGAGAGGCTCACGATTTCCTCAAGGAGGCACAAAGTCAAAGAATTAAATTATTATATTATTTTATTGTGCCATGGGGACACCCAGAGGGATTTAGTCAAACACTCATTGGACCCACCATGTGCTTCATTTATTTCTCGTTGAGTGGGTTACCTTTTATGGGTGGTTTAGTCCACTTTGGTAAATTATGGTTATATTGATCCATGTGTTGTATGTTGAGCTCATCTCAACCATTGATTAGAACATTTCATCTTTTAATCTTAGCCACTCATTTTGAAAGTGGTTAGGATTTGGTTACGATTGAGGTTCTCTCATTTCCATTTAAAGGAGAGAGCTTCTCATTTGTAAGGGGTCTTTGGCTCTTGGATCTGAATAATAGAAAGACTTTTTGTGGATATTTTCTGGATCTGCTTTGCATATGATGTTCTCAAATGGTGATTGGATAGTCTTCTGCTTCCTATCATTGTGGAAATTCTTATGACATCTATATTTTTCTGCTATCATTGTTTTGTCTACAGGAGGGCATTTTGGCTAGAGCGTTTTTGCAGGGGGACCTCAACTCGCTCAGTTTCCTTCGTCTTGGATCAGGGGGTTTTAATTAGTTTCATTGTGATCCATGATTACTTCATTTTACTTTCTTGTAGAATTTGGTTTCTTTATCTTGTATTGGAAAATATGATATTGTTGACATTTGCTCATGCAGGATAGGGGGCGCATTGGTGGCTTGTGGCTTACATCCTTCATAGAAATCATTTGGATCTTCCAGAATTGATTAGGATAGCAAGGATCATCACTGTTAAAGAATTATACAATAATTTCTAGGTAATATCTAACATGTAAGTCTCTTCTCTTCAGATCTTAATCCATTGTACCTTGCTTTACTTCAAATTTTTTGAAAACTCCTAAATACTAAAAACCCTAAAAAGTAATAAATCTAGGAATCGTCTCATCTTTATCCAAACCACTTCTGGGTTTCATATATCAGGCCTCACTTTCACCAAATCTACTGCAACAGTGGTCAAAATCCTGCTGGTTTGACCTAGATCTTATTTTTAGCCATAAAACTACATAAACCCCCCACTGAAAATTTGACCTGCTAGGGTTTTGACTTTTTATGATTTCTAACTTGATAGACAGATAGATCAGTTCCCAGATATTCCAAATCACCCTCAATGATATCCATATTCTTGGCAGTTTGACCTAGATTTGAGTTTTTGATTGATACAGCCCTGGCACCCACACTAAAAATTGGACTTTTTTCGGAATTGACCTTTTCTAAAATCTAACAAGATAGGCTGATAGATCAGGGCTTCAGCATTCCAGAACACCCCCAACACTGAGCTAGTTCTTTCCAGGTTTCCCTAGATCTGAAAAACTGGTTTTCACCCCCGTAGCCCCCCTCATCAGATTTTGAATTTTCCAGATATGATATTTACTAAAATTTTCTATCTTGGGTTTGTAGATCAAGAAACCCTGATATTTTCTCATTTCCCCTTCAACACTGAGTTGATAGCCTCTTGGTGACTCTAGAACTACAGATTTGCCTCTCCAAGCCCTCCATTGAGTTGGTTTTCCTATAACCTGAATTTTTTGGGCCAAATCCTTTTCTGGGTCCATAGATCAGGGTATATCCCAGGTGGGTTTATTGAAACATTGTGTTGATGCTGACTCCATTTCCTAATGCATTAAAGGCACTAGTCTCCTATCTCTAATGCTAGCTCTAAATTGAGCTTACTCCCATTCTCTTTTCCAACATTTATTGATAACCCAAGTTACCTATCTTTCATTGAGTCTGTCTCCTTGGTACTAGACAGTCCCAACTCTGTCCTTACTTACCCTATCATAGTTACATTTCCTAATATAGTGGTCATCACCATCCATTGCTAGTACCTAAACCCTAGAGCTAGGGTTTCCATTTACCTTACACCTTACGTACCTCAAAGCCACATATGATCTGTTATGGTGTCTAGGTTTGATCTCTCCTATCGGGAATAGATCTGGATCTCCCCCGTTGTTGTCTTGGACTAGATAACATAAAGTGAAGGCTGCCTTGATTGGTGTGACAACCATCCATTTGGGAGTCTAGGAAGTCGTGGTTCCACCCCTTAGTTGCTTTCCCCTCTACCATCCATCCTGGATCCACCTCACATAGGCAACTACAAGGTTGGTGATAACATTTTGGTGCCATTGCTGGGGAGGTAGAGGCCTACCTTGGTTCAACATACCTCACCTTTCCCTACGACATATCTTTTTTTGGTGAATTACTTGTGTGGTTCACCTAGCGACTCCACCCGCGACTCCACTAAGGATCGTACCCAACATATTAATATTAAGTTCTTAGAGCATACCATAAATCATAATGAATTCAGATGTATTTTTGAGGCACATGAAGGAAGTAACCAAAAACATGATTGAAAATACAAGACAAATAAACGAAAGGAATAGATGGAGGCCAGACGATGGGTATGAGGATGATCTCGAGCATGATTATGGGTATGAATCTAGTTATCACAATCTTTATGATACCCACCAACTTCCTCACCCATGCAACAAAGGTTTCCCAAACATCCCGAGTGGACCTGTAAGTCGACATGAACCTAGAAGTCATTCCCAGTCAAATCCTTATAGCCAAGTAACCCGAGCTGTGAAAAAACAAGACAAATAGTCTCCTTTTGACTTTTATGAAATATCGGGGGCACCTCATCCTATGCCAAACAATTACACTAGGAGGATGCCCCGGTTCAATGGAAATAAGGATATTTCTATTGAAAGTCATCTGGATATTTTGTGGGATTACATGGAATCTATAGGTGCAAACAATGAAGATGTTTATATGCGAGCCTTAGGAGAATCCTTGCAAGGGGATGCTCAACTATGGTTTGATCATTTAGCACCAAGATCCATCACTGGGTATGACATGTTCACAAGTTTGTTAATTTATAGTTGGAGTAGGAACACTGATAAAATTTTAGAGTGTCAGTCTAGCAATGATTATGCCGTTGATAATCAATATATTGACGAAGTGCTTTCTCAATTGGACCATTCCTCTCTTGATATGTTCCAAATTATGAGCATTCCTGCAATCCATAAGAATGTTACAGAGTACTTCGAGAATAATGTTTCAAAACCTCATGATGAAACTAAGATGGATATCAATCAAATCATATGAGATACTCTATTATTATTACCTAAAGCAGTCATAGAACAAATCTTGGATCTGATCTGTGGAAGGGAACCTAACTTGCATCACCAAGAAACATCAATAGTTGAGCCTTCCATTGGTGAGGTCATTAAAGAGCCTCTAAAAGAGAAACTCCATAGTCATTGCATAATTGATGATAATTTGAACCAGTATCCAACCTATCCGAATCTGGATTCAGACCTTGATCATATCACTAAAGAAGAAGAAAAGGTTGAAATTAATAAAACTTCTGTTGAAGAGCAATCATGTGGTCATATTGTAGTTGAAGACCAAGTTTGTGAGGATACAAATGAACATGGTGATGTTTTTCCTTATCAAATCAATGATGATGATCATTTATCCTCAGTTGAATGTAATGAACAATCTCAAGAAGAACAACCACATGATGATGATATACTAGTGAGCGAGCTTGACCTAGAACCTGCTTTGTCACATCTGTCGAACTGGAATCTTTGTCCAAATAATCATCAAGAGCCTCCAAGGAATAATTCTTGTAATGCTGCTACTATTCCACGTCATACTTTTGATCAAGGTGATTTGGAGGAGATTAATCATAGTGAGTCTAGTTCTTTGGAGGTTAGTTTCAATCTTTCCTATTTATATAGAAAATGCCCCATATCACATGCAAGATTGGTGTTAACACCTTTAGGTGATACAAATCAAGTTTTAATTTGTCAATCCAGCCTCCCATCCCAGCTCTTGATGTCCTTCTCTATGGTGTCATGCAGTACAGATTCTAGAAAGTGCCAATTGGTCAATGGTAAAGCATTTTATCTCCTTTCATCCTTGGTGCATAATGTTTTCAACTTTGCTAATTTCTTTGATTGGGTGAATGAAAAGCTCTATAAAGACCAATTCCATATTTTCTCATTTTATAAACAACAAATGGGGTTAATCTCAATTTCCGGTTTAAAGATTTCTAATTTGTCCCTATTTTGTTTCATCATTGATCATAATGTGAGAATGATTGAGTATGCTGACCAAAAATATGAGGGAAAAAATGATGGCCTAGGAGGGATGAATTACCTATCGTATTCTTTTCTTTCATCAAATCTAAACTTGCATAAATTTTATGATCCTATCAATCTATGGATAGAAGAAGCTTGCAACAATCAATCTCATCCCTGGCATGATTTCACTTCTCTTTATCCATGTCTTTCATTGATTTTCAAAAAACAAGTTATAATGGCTTCAATTTTCATTCGCATTACTTACAAGCCATATTTTATTTGTTGTATCATTAACTATAAATAAATCTCAATGGATTCGTTCAGCAAGTGGTTGCATTGGATTTATGATTTTACCTAACACTTGTCCAAATTGGTTAGAGTAGGGTAGGTAGGATGAAATAAGGCTTTCTCAGCAGTAGTGTAGAATCTTGCTTTGTTGTCTGAAGCTCACCTTTGAAGCTCTTAGTGTAATTTTGTTATCCTGCTAAATAAAAAATCAAACTTTTATTGAAAGTTATGGTTATGGATTAGATTTATTTTCTTGTTTTCAGTTTCATGCATCTTTATTTTCAGTATTTTATATATTATCCACATATTATTCTGATTATTGGTCTATGAGTTTGGTATAGCTCTGGACATGTTGCAAGTAGTCAGGTACATTCTTGGTAGCGGTTGCAAAGATGGATGGATTGATCGAGGATGAGAGAAGAAGAACGTGAGGACCAGATATTTTGAGGTTCTCAAGCACTCTTTTCAGCAGAGCACTTGTCCCAACTGGAGCCAGATGTTATCACATATATAGTAGCCAGGCTACCATATTCTATTTTTCAGACACAGTACATTTTTCAGCTAGATCTCTTACATATGAGATGCTAAGATGAGCATTTTTTATGGATCATGTTTATATTAGTGGACTATTGTACTCTCCCATGTCAGGACTGAGTCTTAGGACACTCAAATTTGAGGACCGATGTGGCCATTTATGTCATTACAGAGTAGTCATTGATGCCCAGTTTTATATCAGTTCTTTATCATTGGATAGATGGTGTCTCAGATGGATTATATTTCATGATTATGACTCAGCTTTTTATTGTGTTATGGTTATTATTGCTCTTGTACTCATTTTTGTGACATGTAGTAACTTGTGGTATCATGATCTGGCAGTCATAATTATATGGACTTGGATGTAATTGTATTTATGTGTTGGTGTCCCTACTATGACTTTGAAGTTCTTTCTATACTCATTGGTTTCACCCTCCTTAGGGAGAATGGAGGTAGTCATTCCCACCATTGTTTTGGCTTGCTAGTGTTGGATCCATCATTCATTATCTCCACCCATCCATTACCTTTCAGTTTAGTTTTCAACCCGACTGACTTCTTGACTTATGGCATGGAGGACCTTTCCCCACTAGAACCCTTGTTGGACAAGCCTCCCTGTTTATACTGTGTCTCAGCTCTGAGTTGGTGATAGAACTTGCCTTTGGTGAGTTGGATTGTATGCCTAAATCATTCTGGTCGGTTGCCCCGATGTTTGGCACTGTGGAGAACTCCCCCTGGTCACTTGAGGTGTTGTTGGCTAAAACTAAAATCTCATGTACTACCTGTATTGAAAATATTGAATATGCGCCCATGGAAAATGAAAATGATAAAACTATGTTTCTTAACATATGTAAAGAGGGAAAGAGCAATGAAATGCTAAAATACTCCTTGAAGAGTATAAGAAAGGTCCAAAAAAGAAATGGTTAAAAATATGTTGTATCCAAATATTGTTGACCTTATAAAAATAAATATGTCCCAGATGAAAGCTGCGATTGGCTGTGCTTTTAAGCACTAGTGAAGTCCCAAAGGGTAATATAGGCCAAAAATGCCATGGAATAAAATGATGGTCCTAATGAACTTGGATCAATCTTGATGTAGTCATGATGCCTAAGTTGAATAAGCACTCTCTAAACAACTCACCCATTTGTGAGGCACTGCCATTCCTTGTGTTGTTGTTTGTCTGACATTGGTTATAGTGAGTATTCCCTTCACATTATCCAAAGTGTCATGATGTTAAGTAGGAAGTCATCCTTTGCCTTAGCCTTGTCACTTTCACCCTTCACCCTTCACTAGCAAATTGGCTACAACTATGAGGTGAGTATAGTCTTGAAAGTCTAAGTCTGAGTAATAATAAATAAAGCCTTATATATGTATTGGTTGATGTACCACTAGTGAAATGAATGCTACCTGTTGTGATTGTTACTTGAATGAGTTGTAGAGCATGTCTTAGCCTTTTACACTTTCAGCAGATGGATGTAGTCTGAGTTATTATGGGTGTCTGATCAGTTACAAATGGTATATTGTTTATTGGATATGATTCATGATCAGATAGAGACCTATGAGGGGTATGAGTATACACCTTATATGGATTTGGAATCTCTGAGTCTAATGAGGTAGCTTATTTCTAGTTTCGGGCACTTGAAGATATGATCAGGTTCATTCTACCTTTCTGATGCAATTTTTCTTCACAGGTTGATATGTTTGAGCAGGGAGATGTTTTAGTTGGATCTCCTAGGGCATTGTATGGGAATAGGGGGTGCAGCCACTTGTTTGTACCATAGTACCCCCATCCCAGAGAGGCTGGTGGGCTTAGTTTGACAATGAAGGCACGCTAGGAAGCTATTTTGACAAGATCACGTTTCTCGAGGCAGATTAAAAATGATTAAATGGATATTGAAGAAATCGATTTGGGATACTAAGGTAAAGAAATGGCATGGGATGATTCAAAATGATGAAAGTGATGTCTTCCACACCTTCTCTAGTAGTTGCAGCACCTGATTGGGCCCATACCTATTTTTGGGCATTTTTATATTATTTTCTAGAGCTTTGGGGAGGCTCATGATTTTCTCAAGGAGGCACAAAGTCAAAGAATTAAATTATTATATTATTTTATTGTTCCATGGGGACACCCAGAGGGAGTTAGTCAAACACTCCTTGGACCCACCATGTGCTTCATTTATTTCTTGTTGAGTGGGTTACCTTTTTATGGGTGGTTTAGTCCACTTTGGTAAATTATGGTTATATTGATCCATGTGTTGTATGTTGAGCTGATATCAACCATTGATTAGAGAATTTCATATTTTAATATTAGCCACTCTTTTTGAAAGTGGTTAGGATTCGATTATGATTTAGGTTCTCTCATTTCTATTTGAAGGAGAGAGCTTCTCATTTGTAAGGGGTCTTTGGCTCTTGGATCTGAATAATAGAAAGACTTTTTGTGGATATTTTCTGGATCTGCTTTGCAACTGATGTTCTCAAATGGTGATTGGATAGTCTTCTGCTTCCTAGCATTGTGGAAATTCTTGTGAGATCTATATTTTTCTGCTATCATTGTTTTGTCTACAGGAGGGTGTTTTGGCTAGAGCGTTTTTGCAGGGGAACCTCAACTCGCCCGGTTTCCTTCGTCTTGGATCATCGGATTTTCATTAGTTTCATTGTGATTTATGATTACTTCATTTTAATTTCTTGTAGAATTTGGTTTCTTTATATTGTGTTGGCAAATCTTATACTGTTGACGTTTGCTCATGTAGGATAGGGGACGCATTGGTGGCTTGTGGCTTACATCCTTCATAGAAATCACTGGGATCTTCCATAATTGATTGGGATAGAAAGGATCATCACTGTTAAATAATTCTACAAGAATTTCCAGGTAATATCTAACAAGTAAGTCTCTTTCTTCATATATTAATCCATTGTACCTTGCTTTACCTCAAATTTTCTGAAAACTCCTAAATACTAAAAACCCTAAAAAGCACTAAATATGGGAATCATCTGATCTTTGGCCAAACCACTTCTGGGTTTCATAGATCGGACCTCCCGTTCACTAAATCTACTGCAATGCTGGTTAAAATCCTGTCAGTTTGACCTAGATCTGATTTTTAGCCAGAAAACTGCATAAACCCCCCACTGAAAATTTGACCTGCTAGGGTTTTGATTTTTTCTGATTCTTGACTTCACAGATGGATAAATCGGGTCCCAAATAGTCCAAATCACCATAAATGTTGTCCATATTCTTGGCAGTTTTACCTAGATCTATTTTTTTTACTGAAACAGCCCTAGCGCCCTCACTGAAAACTGGACTTTTCTAGAATTTCCTTTTTCTGAAATCTGATAGGCTAGGCTGATTGATTAGAGGTTGAGCATTCCAAAACACCCCCAACACTGAGCTAGTTCCTTCCAGGTTTCTCTAGATCTCAAAAAATATTTTTCACCCCCTAGGCCCCCTCATCAGATTTTGACTTTTCCAGATCTAATCTTTACTGAAATTTTCTGACTTGGGTTTGTAGATCAGGCTACCCTGATATTTTCTCATTTCCCCTTCAACGCTGAGTTGATAGCCTCCTGGTGACTCTAGAACTATAGATCCGCCTCTCCAAGCCCTAGCACTAGCCCTCCATTGAGTTGGTTTTCCTGTAACCTGAATTTTCCGGGCCAAATTCTTTTTTGGGTCCATAGATCATGGTATATCCCAGGTGGGTTCACTAAAACATTGTGTTGATGTTGACTCCATTACCCAATGCCTTAAAGGCACTAGTATCCTATCTCTAGCACTAGCCCTAAATTGAACTTACTCCCATTCTCTTTGCCAACATTTATTGATAACCCAAGTTACCTATCTTTCACTGAGTTTGTCTCCTTGGTACTAGACAGTTCGAAATTTATCCTTGCTTACCTTGTCATAGTTACATTTTCCAAGACAGTGGTCATTACCATCCGTTGCTAGTACCTAAGCCCTAGAGCTAGGGTTTTCATTTACCTTACACCTTACATACCTCAAAGCCACATATGATCTGTTTTGGTGTCTAGGTCTGATCTCTCCTGTCGGGAGCAGATCTGGGTCTCCCCCATTGTTGTCTTGGACTAGATAACATAAAGTGAAGGCTACCTTGATTGGCATGGCAACCATCCATTTGGGAGTCTAGGCAGCCGTGGTTTCACCCCTTAGTTGCTTGCCCCTCTACCATCCATCCGGGATCCACCTCACACAGGAAACTACAAGGTTGGTGATAACAATTGTTTTCTGCAAATTTTCGATTTCAAAATCTATGCATAGTCCCTCTTTTGCTGTAGAAATCTTGTCTGATAACCATGGAATGTGCATTTTCCTGAAAGTCAAATCATCATCTTCCTTTCCTTTATATGCTTCTTCTAAAGGAACTTCTAGAGACCTATCTCTTTCAGTACTGCAAACTTTTGGTTGTTCTGCAACCTTGTCTTTTTCTGGTGATGACTTTAGAGTCACTAAATGTTCCTTCTTACTCCAACCTTGCTTAGAATCCAAGAATTCTTCTTCTTCCAAGTATTCTTGAGATGAAGAGTCTTCAATTACAATAACCTTCTATTTAGCTAACTTTGGATTTAAAATCTTTTTTCATGTTAAGTCTTAGTTTGTTTTTAGCTCTTGTTTTAGGTCTCCATCACATTTCTGCTCCTCCTAGCATTACAAATTATTTTCCTTGATACTTAACAGCTGAGAGTTGTACAATCTCACCTTTTATTCGTTTTTTAATTGACTCTTCTTTAGACTTTTCATTTGATACTCCATTATATCTTCTTGTATACCTGTGAAACTTTGATTATGTTCTAAAGGATTCCTACCTTCTTCCTGTTTTATATCAACTCTATGGCTCTCTTCTATATTCTTTGAAAACTGCTCTTGATTTTCGTCAAGTGCTCCTTTGATCTCTTCATATACAGATTCTTCAAATTTCTAAACTGAACCTTCTTCTCGAATACTGTCTTTTACCAGCTCATCAACTATTTTTCTCTTTAACCTCTTTACAAGGAAATGTTGTTTGTTCATCTACCTCTTTTTAGGTTGGCCTTCTTGTTGAATATGAATACCTGACCAAAACACAAAGTGTTCCCAAGTTCTACACTTTTTCTGAAGAACTTTGTTAACAATCAACTTTATAAGTCCATGATGAAAGATAGATTGCTGAGTGTGGTGTTTATGCCCTTTTACTCTATCTGACATTTTTTGCAAGCTTTTTAAAATGAAAAAGGGTAAATTCATTTTGGACTCTTGATTTAAATGTTGGAGGAATTTGATATGATATTTGAATACTAAGGCAAATCTTCCCTCACAAGTGATGTAAATTTATAGAATTCTGATAACCTCTCTCCACTCAGGATTGAATTTATGTAATTGTACACCCTTGCCCCACTCTAGGGTTTTGACCTCTGACAATAAGAAATCTTTTGAATTAAAAGTGAAGGGTATTTTCTTGAAGCAAATTTCTCCATCACCTACTATGCATGTGGCCTCTTTAATTAACTCTCTGGTGAGTTCAAATTTGAGGGTATCAAATGAAACAGTGTTCTTATCTAAACCCTGTGCAAATCTGTATGATAATTCTAGGTTAAAGCCATCAATTCTCTAGAAGAAATCAAACCAACCAGCCCTTTGAAAAATCGCTACACAATCAGGAAAAATTTCTTCCCAGCTTGCATCCATAGGTTCAACTCTATTTGTTTTACCACTTTTTTTCATTTTCTGCACTATAACCCTAGACTGTATACCGGTTCAAAAATATTCAAAAAGCTTCTTTGGAACGACGAAATTAGCATCCAAGCAAATTCGTAACAAACAAGTTTATGATTTTTTTTCAATAACCCAACAAAACCAACACCGTCTCAAATAGACCACGAATCCATCAATGATTTTAATACCTGGTTATGCAGTTGTCAAGATGATAAATTGAACTCCTGAATATGTGCTATTATATCTTTGATAGTATTAATCTATCACTGTAATCTAGGGACTAAAACACAATCTCATAAGAGATTTCAGATAATTAAGCATGAAAATGGCATAATGGTGCTGCAATTGGAGTAGCAGCTCTGTATATTCAATAAATAATGAGCAATATAATAGAATGATCATGCAAGGTGGATGAATTCCAAGACAATTCAAATTCCCAAGGAGGTAATTCGAATTGAATGAATGGGTGTAGCTTAACTGAATGTCAACCACCGTAAACACACCTAGTTAACCCATTGATCAAGCTGTGATTGACTCAACTAATCCCTAATTGTATTGGAGTGCAATGGATGACTGATTCTAACTGAAAGTAGCTCAGGCACATGTCACTGTGTTACCAAATTTTTTATACCATAGTTGGGTTACCTGAGGAGCCGCCGGTTGACATACTTGTTCAAAGTCTGATTCCAGTGTATCAGTTGATTCGTCTGCTTGTCTAGCCGATATTGGCTAGCCACTTTTTTATTTGAATAATTTTGACCATGGCCCCATGGGGTTTGTAATAAAATGTGCTAGTAGGATATTTTTGAGTGGTTCAGTCTCTTGAGACAAAGAATCTCAAATAGGGTATTCCAGGTATTTTTTTGCCCCTGACAATTATGTTCTTCCTTCAGCCGAGTATAATTGACGAGGTTTTCTCCCGCTTCCTCCAAAGCTGGAATGCCCAATGTTGAATTATGGGCCTTGGGGGGTTATTAGGCCCAACTGAGTGTTATAAGCCTACTAGAAATTTTTTAGATAGATCATGGTCATGTCCTAAGTCATCTGGACACATAAAAATATTTCAAAAAAACCTTTTTCAAACGGGGAAAAATTATTTTTTTTAAATTTTTTAATTTTTAATTACTTTTCCTAAGTTTTTTGGGTTAATTTTTCCATTAATTAAATGGAAAAAACCCGTTCGTGGTAAATAAGTCATCTGGACTCTGAATTTAGTGATTGAAGGCTCTAACCTTAAGCCAAAAATCATTCTTGATTAGGCAGCCAGTTAGAACCAACTTTCAGATCAACAATCGGACACATAATGCCTTTTTTCTCAAAAAAGTCAGTTTTGAGGATAAAAATGATTTTTTGGAGAAAATTAAAACTCTCCAAATTAATCCAAATTCAGTGAAATAAAAGGATAAATGACATCTCATGGAGCACTTATGATGATTGGAGTTATGATAACTCAGCTTCAGTCATCATTAAGAGAGCAATTAATTTATTATCAGTTAGCAGACATGTCATTTCCAGCTAAAGATGAGAGGGAGAGCTCTCATTTGTCCGATGATTTGATCAAGGTGAAGACTGAAGCTTACACCATCTATAGGCTTCCCAAACCTAGCATCGACTCCAGCCAGACCTAAAGAGGTGGTTCTACCAACATCCAGGAGCCTCCTTCACCCATTCACGCCCCTCCTCATTAGTGATGTGCCTTCCACATGCGTGGGCTTTTTTGAGGGTTGATTTCAGTGTTTTCAGTTGGATTGGGGGCGCCTTTCCTGGGTGGAGGCCTCCCCTCACTCCCGATCCTCCGTTTTAGATTTGGTTCTACTGTTAGGTGGCTAAGCTGGTTAGGGTTGGTTGTTTGGTTTTAGGGTTTTAGCACTCTCTCATTTGTTAAATTGAGGCTCTTTTAGCTCTATTGTGTGTGGATGATTGATGTAAAGAACCTTTGGTAAAATATTGTAATGCTTGTTGCTCTCATGCAACCTATTTTGTAATAAAGAAAGGCTTTGGAGGCTCATGCTGTGTGGATCCTGGGTGCATATGTTCCTACTAATGAGGTGAAATTGTTCTAGTTTCTTTACTTTTTATAATGTGTGGGTATTAATACATGCTTTAGAGGGATTCTATAAGCACGTAGGAATAGGTATTTGTAGCTTCAAGTTACCTATTTATTTCATTTACTTTCAAAACCCTCAAAGAGCATTGTTTTTTTCAGCTGTATTTCATGCTTTCAAGATTTGATTAGTAAATAATACATGTTTTAACCCCCATGTTGCCAAGTGTATAAGATTTTGTTTCCAGATCACTTCATTGTACCAACTAAGAGGCTGAGCTAAGATGCATCTACTCTTCTTGGAGCAAAGCATATGTACCTAGTAGCTGCATGCCATTGGGATCCAAAGTGATTTCAGGGATTCAAGATCCAAGTGGTTCATCTTCTCCATTCACCCTAAAGTCAAATTTTCTCATTATTTTAATTTATGTTGCAAGTAGTATCTTGATCTATAAAGTAAATCTTTTGCATCTACTTGCTTCCATTTCTAGATCTAGGAAGTCTTCTTTCTCTTAGATCTAGATGGTATTTGAAGCAGCATGAGGTTTATATATTTTGCTCAAATGATAGGTGTATTTTTGTAGTATATTGAATTGTTTAACCCATCATTTTGCAGGTAAATAGCTCGCTGGTTTTTCTCTCTCCATGATAGGTTAAGCAAGAAAACTTGCAAAAAATTAAGGAATTAAGCTGCAAAAAACCTCCCATTGTTCCTCTTCTTAATCCCTTTTCTACCAGTTTCCTTGTTTTGTTTCTTTTACCTCTTCTTCATCGCTGCTCTGTTAGTACCCTTTTTACCATCCCTTTTTCTCTTTTTGGACAGCCATAGTGTGCCCTATCTTTCTTCCCTTTTTTGCCTCTGTTTGCCCCAGTTTTTGGGCTTCCTTTAACCTTGTTTTTGGCCATTTCTTTCACTTTTCGTTCGCTGTCCTATTTTGCACTTTTTATGACAGCCACTTATGTCTTCCTTTGCTGCCCTGTTTTCTTCAATTTTGTTCATCCCTTAGCTTCTTATTTGGCTTCCCTATTCTCCCCTTTCTTTGGTTTTGATCCTTGCTTAGTTTGTTTGCCTTCCTTCTCTCATCTTCTATTGTTTCAGCTCTCTTTCCTTCTGTTCTTTTTACTCTCTTCAAACTTCTTCCCTTTTCCTTTTTCAAAGTTTAATAAAAGATCTCAAAAGTAAAAATACAAGGCACTCTCCTTTTTATAGGTTATAATTTTTGTAGAGTTACTTTACCTCTATTTGAAAAGTCCTTTCAAGGATCAGGTTCCTTAAGGCACATTATATAAATTTTAATAAAAGATCTCTGTTTGAGTGGTGTTTTTAAGTCCCCACTCTCTTCCCCCTCCATTTGGGGAGGCTTGTGTTGTGTGTATGCTTTGAGTAGTGCTAGTTTTCATTATTCATTACATCTCATGCTTAGATCACTAATTGTTAATTCATCAATTCTAAGTTGATTACTCATTTTAATTGTTTATATTTCTAAGATTAATCAACTACTTAAATCTCTTGAATCTCATCATAAGGTGGATCAAGAGTGATCTCTATTGAAAAGTTTAAGCAACTAATATCATCTTATGCTTGTTTAATCATTTAATAATCCATAAGTTAGACTCTTGAACTTGTAGAAACACAAGTCAAGAGCACTCTCTATCAGAGAGCATCTTAGATTTGCATAATCCCTGCATTAGCTTCATATAGATTATCTAAGTCTCTTGAACCATGGTCATAACATGAGGTCAAGAGCGTTCTCTGTCGAAGAGTTTTCATTAATTAAATTAATAAAATTCGCAACTCACACCCCTTTAATTAATTAACCCCTCCCTCCTTGCCGGAGTATGCTCTGACCGATCTTAGATCGGAATACCCAGAAACGGCATTGGATCTCTAAACCCCACAAGAGGAACTTAACTAAAACTTTTCCCATAACAAATGCACCAGTGTTGTTTGATAAATACCGAGGCATGTGGGAAAATTCTAAGTGTGGGTGCCGGGCTACCGAATCTGGGCACTAGTAGTTAAGTTATTGAACACTTACCTTTGACTCCAGACAGGTCCGTTGTGTCTTCAAACAGATCCCCTGAAGGTATTACCGATCAGGACATCCAGCTACCATAAGTGAAGATCACAAGTAAAAACTCTTAAAACTTACCAAGAGCAGTTGCAAAACCTCACATTCACTAGAATATTTTGGGATTCACATCATATTTACATTCGAAGCATCTCTGATAAGTTGACTCCATAGGCACTGGTCCTATATTTTACACATTGTTGATAATTTGGGCCATTTGTCCATTGAATGTTTGATTATAAATCATATCTGTGAATGCTTTATCTATTTCGTGAAGTTCTCAAATATTTGTCGATATTTCAATTCCAGTGATAGCAACGTGGATTGCTTTGTCTTGTTTTCTATTCATCACATTAATCATCTTAAATCACATTAACTCCTAAACAATACCCATCTGCATTTGAAACATCTAAAAATTAACTTAAACATTGAGCCATAGAAAACTTTTTGTTAGGGACTACCCCCCTTGGCTTCATTAGGAGTTAGCCTAAACGGAGGAGCTAGGAGTAGGTGACAGTACCTAGCTCTATGCTTGCCCCCAAGGTCACACCTCTCCCACTTTCCTAAGTGAGGAGACAACTTTCATTAGATTTCTGCTGTTGGTGTGCAATCGGTGGGAAACATCTTTTGGTGTTGTTGTTGGGGACAAATATTTTTGTTCTTAGACAACCTTTGCTTCTTTTAGTTTTTTACCTTGTTTTCCCATTTTGTGGTATATTTTTAGCCCAATCACCCTCTGAAATTAGACTTAAGTACACCTCGCGACTCCACTTTTAGTTAACACCTCAAGGTATTATACTAGAAGAAACTCTGTAGATTTGGTCGATTTCATCCCTGACCCCGAAAAGGACTTAAGGAGGAGATTAAACAAACTATCTTCTCGCAGGATCCTTGCAGAACTTGGATCTGAGTCTGTTTCAGAAATCCATCTTTTATTTCCATAAAACTTAGAAAATTTACAAAATAATAACTGTTTCCTTAATCCAATGGGTGAGTTTTTTACTCAACTTAACTTTGCTCAGATAGCAGGTCATCCTCATGATATCCCTGACAAGGCTATCGACAAGCTTACAACATATAATGGCACCGATGCCTCCCTCTCTGCTGAGAAGCATATCAGGAATTTCACCAGACACTATGGTTCCCATGTTAGAGGTTACTGATAGGCATGAAGATGTTTACATGACCTTGTTTTCCTTGTCTTTGGATGGCAAGGCTGGAAACTGGTATTATAATTTGCCAGACAATTCTTTCGCCACGTTAGCAGGCTTCAAGGCTGCTTTCCTTGGAAAGTTTGGCAGCAGAAAGGAGCCTAGACATCTAGTATCAGCTTTGACCAGCATAAAGAAGTCCGAGAGTGAAAAAATGGACGAATTCAACAACAGGTTCACTGAATTAGCAAATTCCATCCCTGTCACATATTCTCCTCCCGCAACTTCTGTTCTGGACTATTATATAGAAGCATTAAGTGGCAAAATCCAGTACTATCTTAGAGATAAGGAGTCGGATACTTTACTTCTAGCTCAGGGTTTGGCGATTAAAATTGATAAGAATATGTAGTCTTCAGGAGAGTCAAATATCCAGGTTTACTCTAGATCATCAGCTCCTTTGAAAACTGTGGAACCTAAAGGAAAAGAGCCATGAAACGAGGCATATGAAAAGAAGCTTATGGACTTAACAGAAAAAATGCAAGACATGCAAAGGAAGTACTTAGCATAGATTAAAGAGGTTCAGAATTGGATCATAACTATTGAAAGAACTCAACCTCCACCACCTCCTAGAACTTTTCTTGCGAAACCAACATGGCAGAGAAAGAACCCCAACCATGAGCAGAGGCCTCCTCATCAGCTAGAGGCCACTAATGTGGTTGAACCTTACAAAACATTTTGTAGGGAATGTAGAGATTTCCATGAGGAATATGGCTGCCATTATGCATGTTATGTCCAGGAGCATGGTTATCCTGAGGGGTGCGGTCCTAGTACGTCTGCAAGTGAGCCTGAATTCATTCACAATGTCGAAGACATCTATCATATTGACCACAAGGATAGTTGGAACCAAGCTAACCAGTTTCATCAATGGGTTGCTTACTTAACTGAGTATTATGGGGAAATGCCTTTGAATAGTAACAATGTTCAAAATTTCAAAGGCATGACATATCAAAGAAGACCTAGGCAAGGACCATCTACCCAAACTGCTCCAAGGGTAACAATTTCTGACATCCCTCCTGAAATATATGATAAGTCAGATTCTGTTGCTCTAACTTTTGATTTAGGTAGTTGGTTAGCAAAATCTAAAGTCTTGGTTCCCATGCTTGAATTATGTAAAATTCCTGGTCAAAAGGAGAATATGTTGAAAATGCTTGAACCTCAAATTAATAATGATCCCCTTCCTACCTCAAAAATAGTTACACTAGAAAAACCTAAAGATCCAAAGAAAGTAACTTTTGCCAACACTATAGAATAGCCTCCTCCCAGTCAGGAAAATGTTTGCGGAGATCCCCTTGTAATCTTGCATAGTAGGGACCCAAGAAAAGAAGATCACCCAGCCTTCTACATGTCATTGATGATAGGTGATTTTCTCCTGCACAACTGTATGCTAGATTCAGGATCAGGATCAAATATTATGACTAAGAAATTTATGCAACAACTTGGCCTTAGAACCACTCACCCTTACCAAAATGTATGTGACATGGATTCTAGACCCATCAAAGTTGAGGGTATGATCAAAAGGTAGAATGTGAGATTAGCAAAGTATCTGTACATCCATGTTACCATGGATATTCTCGTCATATATGTACCGGATAAATGGGGCATGCTCTTATCCAGAAAATTCGGTGGAACTTTAGGGGGATCCATCCAAATGGACTGGACTTATGCCACTGTACTTGCATTATAAGACTCATTAGTTAAGTTACATACAGAGAAAGAACGAAGACATCATGTAGAAAACCTAGGGAAACCATCAAATGAGTATGTCAACTACTCAGGTGAACTAGGGATGTACCAGATTAACTCCACTTTCTTAGAGCCTATCCGTGAAGAAATAAAAAATGAAAAGCTTAATGAATTATGGAGGATGAACTTTGATGGAACCTATTCTAGAGTAGGAAAACATGTTAGGATAGTCATTACATCACCTGAAGGTAAAGTTTTCAACTTTTCTTTTAGATTAGAATTTGAGGCAACTAACAATGTAGCAGAATATGAGGCACTCCTACTGGGCATTGAGATTGCCAAGGACATGGGGATTAAATTGCTTGATATTAAAGGGGACTCTGATTTGATTGTCCAAAAAGTTAAGGGTCGGTTTGCATGTAAGTGTCAAAGACTTAAGAAATATAGAAATGCAATCTGGGATACAATGGAATTCTTTGATGCCCTTAACTTAAAAGCAGTCCCTAGAGATCAGAATAGTGCCTTCGACAGACTTGCAGTTTCAGCATCAACTCTTTAGCCATTAGATCAGATGTTAGAGGGGAATTGTCCGTTAGAGATTAACTTCAGACCTTCTATTCCTGATAATGTTGAACATTGGTAGGTCTTCAAAGACGATGAGCAGATTTTGAGATTCATTCATAATGTCGATGAATTCCTTAATTTTAAAGTAAATGATCAGGAAGAAAACAAAGAATATTATGGAGAAGGTGACCAGTTTAGCAATCCTGTCCCATGTGGTCTAGTTGCATTAGAAAACATCTTTGATAGACAGGATAGAAGAAAAATCAATGTTAAGCAAATGAAACTAGGAGGTTACATTGAAATGAACATTGGGACGGAAACAAAACCTAAAATTATAAAAATTGGAAAAGGTACTTCTGAAAAAGAAAGGAATAGCCTCATAAACTTGGTAAAAGAGTATATGGATGTATTTTCCTTTACTTATGATGAGCTCAAAGCTTATAGGGAATATGTGTTTCAACATACTATTCCCCTAAAGCCAAAATGTCAAAAAGGAAAGCCTCTCAGACAAAAACTTAGGCAAATAAATCCTAAGTTAGCACCAATCATCAAGAAGGAGTTAGAGAAAATGCTAGCACCGAGAATAATAGCTGCCACTAGACATTCAACGTGGTGCTCTAACTTAGTAGTTGTAAGGAAGAAGAACGAGAGCATAAGAATATGTATAGATTTCAGGAATCTAAACATAGCATGTCAGAAGGACAATTACCCCCTCCCCAACATGGAGACCCTCCTCCAACGGGTCACTGGATCGAGCATGATGTAGATGCTGGATGGTTTTCTGGGCTATAATCAAGTAGTAATTCAAGAGGAGGATAGGCATAAGACCACCTTCAAAACTCCTTGGGGCACTTTTGAGTATCTGAGAATGCCCTTTGGCCTTTTAAACACAGGAGCTACTTTCCAAAGGGACATGGATTATGCTTTCAATGAGTTGATTGGAAAAGTCATTGAGATCTATCAAGATGATCTCAATGTTTTTTTGAAGGAAATATCCAGCCATGTTGGTCATTTCAGGCAGATTTTCGAGCGGTGTAGGAAGTATGGCATTTATCTGAATTAGGCTAAGTCGGTGTTAGGCATAGAAGAGGGAAAACTCTTAGGACATATCATCAACAAAGATGGTGCCAAAATTGATCCTGAGAGAGTAGAGGCCATAAAAATATCCCTCTCCTTAAGAATGTTAAAGCCCTTCAGTCGTTTAATGGCCATATCAATTTTATCAGGAGATTCATTCCAAACTTGGCAGAATTAATGAAACCCATGCAAGCCTTACTCAAGAAAGATGTTAAGTTTGTGTGGACCATTGAAGGAAGGAAAGCCTTTGATTCAATAAAGAATGCCATTACCAGGTCTCCGGTCTTATTCATCCCAGATTACACCAAGGATTTCATGATCTTTTCATTTGCTTCTGAAGATACCATTGCCGGTGTGTTGCTCCAAAAGAACTTCGAAGGGTTCGAGCAGCCTATAGCATTCATGAGTAGAGCATTGCAGAATTCCAAGCTAAAATATACCATCATGGAGAAGAAAGCTTATGCCTTAGTCAAATCATTAAAACATTTCAGGACATATATCGGGTATTCCAAGGTTACCAAATATTTTCCCCACACTGCGGTCAAGGATATCCTTTCTCAAAAGGAACTTTTAGGAATAAGGGGTACATGGGTATCCAATATTCAGGAGTATGACCTTGAGATAAAACCTACTAAATTATTCAAGGGACAAGGCCTAGAAAGAATGCTTACTCAAAATAACAAAGAAGCCATTGAGATGATTGCAAAAAATGATATCCCGCAGCCTACCATGACTCCTTCCCTTCAAAACCTTGACAACCATTGGTATTCAGACATCATTTTATTTCTCCTCCATCTCACTTGCCCGGATCACCTCAAAGGACACAAGCGTAGGGCTTTGAGACTTAAGACCGCTAGGTATTGCCTTACCCAAGAGGGTCTAGGTTGGATGAACCCAGATGGTATTATACTTAGGTGCATCAACGAATAGGATTCTAAGAAGATATTAGCAGAGTTTCACTTAGGATTTTGTGGAGGCCACTATGCAACAAATACAACTGCCCACAAAATCTTGAGAGTTGGTTACTATTGGCCAACCATTTTTGTAGATGCTCACAAGCATATCAAGTGTTTCCAAGAGTGCCAGCTGTTCACTGGGAAGCAGAAGTTGGTAGCTCTTCCCCTTACTCCAGTTGTTGTCCTGGCCCCTTTTCAGCAGTGGGGGCTTGATTTTATTGGAAAATTCACGGATAACTCTTGCAATGGTTTTTGTTGGATTCTCATAGCAACCGATTACTTCACCAAGTGGGTAGAGGCTATACCCACTAATACTTCCACTAAGAAGGTTGTTATAGACTTCATCGAGGAAAGAATCATCACCAGATTCGGGACTCCCTTAAAAATAAAAACCTATAATGCCAAATTCTTTAGTTCCAAAAAAATGAATGCCTTATGTTTTAAGTATGGAATTATCCTATCCCACTCATCTGATTATTACCCACAGGGCAATGGAATTCCTAAGTCCACCAATAAAAATTTAATGTCAATCCTCAAGAAGACTGTGGGGGATAATAAGAGATCACGGGATAGTAAAATTAAGTATGTTGTGTGGGCAGATAGAATCACTAAGAATAACTCAATTGGTAAATCACCTTTTGAGCTGGTGTATGGACTCACAACCACCCTTTCGGTCATTATGCAGATTCCGATCTTCGGGATGCTAAGTGAGTATGGCACAGAACAGGCAGAAATGGAGCAGAGAATAAAACAGATTATAGAATTGGATGAATCCCGAAGAGCTGCCCTTGATCAGTCAATCAGACATCATGAAAGTATGAAGGGCACTTTTGACAAGTCAACCAGGTCGAGAGCTTTCCAAATCGGAGATACTATTCTCTTATGGGATAAGAGAAGGGAGAAGCCTAGAAAGCATGGGAAATTTGACAGCCTTTGGAAAGGCCCGTTTATCATCCGCGACACGGCTGGCACCAATTCTTTTTTCTTTAACACTATGGACGGAGAAATTTTAAACCTACCCATGAATGGCCAACACTTGAATCCTTTCTATCAAAACAACCTCCAAGATGACCAAGGGGTCATCACAAGGATTTTCTAAACCCATCCTTGTTGTATTTCTATGTACTTTAATTTTGTATCATATGTTATGTATCATAACTTTGTAGAATGCTGCATAAAGCTTTTACTTTTGTATACTAGCAATTGCATCATATTTCATTCTATATGTATGCTGAAAAAGAAGAAGTTTATTTCCATGTACTTTATTTCGAAAAAAGAAAAAAATATTTTTTGGTATTTCATCATGGCATATTTTTATCATATACATGGAACTGAGACACTTCTATTTACATGCAGGGACCAGAGATTCCTGGATTCTTAGGCACTCTTTTTTATCAATAGATCAAGTAAGTACTTGTCCCATAGTTGGAGCCAGATGTTACCAACTTTTTTGTACCATAGTTGGGTTACCTGAGGAGTCGCCGGTTGATAGACTTGTTCAAAGTCTGATTTCAATGTATCAGTTGATCCGTCTACTTGTCTAGCCAATATTGGCTAGCCACTTTTTTATTTGAATAATTTTGACCATGGCCCCACGAGGTTTGTAATAAAATGTGCTAGTAGGATATTTTTGAGTGGTTCGGTCTCTTGAGACGTAGAATCTCAAGTAGGGTATTCCAAGGAGTTTTTTGCCCCTGACAATTATGCTCTTCCTTCAGCTGAGTATAATTGTCGAGGTTTTCTCCTGCTTCCTCTAAAGCTGGAATGCTCGATGTTGAATTCTGGGCCTTGGGGGGTTATTAGAGCCCAACTAAGTGTTATAAGCCTACAAGACATTTTTTAGATATATCATGGTCATGTCCTAAGTCATCTGGACACATAAAAAAATTTCGAAAGAATCTTTTTCGAACGGGGAAAAAATATTTTTTTTAATTTTTTTAATTTTTAATTACTTTTCCTAAGTTTTTTGGGTTATTTTTTCCATTAATTAAATGGAAAAAACATGTTCATGGTAAATAAGTCATCTGTACTCCAAATTCAGTGATTGAAGGCTCTAACCTTAAGCCAAAAATCATTCTTGGTCAGCCAGCCAGTCAGAACCAACTTTTAGATCAATAATCGGACACATAATGCCTTTTTTCTCAAAAAAGTCAGTTTTGAGGATAAAAATGATTTTTTATTAAGAAATGATTATTTTGGAGAAAATTAAAACTCTCCAAATTAATCCAAATTCAGTGAAATAAAAGGCTAAATGGCATCTCATGGAGCACTTATGATGATTTGAGTTATCATAACTCAGCTTCAGTCATCATTAAGAGAGCAATTAATTTATTATCAGTTAGTAGGCATGTCATCTCTAGCTAAAGATGAGATGGAGAGATCTCATTCATCCGATGATTTGATCAAGGTGAATACTGAAGCTTACACCATCAGTAGGCTTCCCAAACCTAGCATAGACTCCAGCCATACCTAAAGAGGTGGTTCTACCAACATCCAGGAGCCTCCTTCACCCATTCATGCCCCTCCTCAACAGTGATGCGCCTTCCACACGTGTGGGAATGTTTGAGGGTTGATTTCAGTGTTTTCAGTTGGAGTGGGGGCACCTTGCCTGGGTGGATGCCTCCCCTCACTCTCGGTCCTCCGATTTAGGTTTGGATTTGCTGTTAGGTGGCTAAGCTAGTTAGGGTTGGTTTTTTGGTTTTAGGGTTTTAGCACTCTCTCATTTTGTTAAATAGAGGCTCTTTCAGCTCTATTGTGTGTGGATGATTGATGTAAAGAACCTCTGGTAAAATATTGTAATGCTTGTTGCTATTATTGAACCTATTTTGTAATAAAGAAAGGCTTTGGAGGCTCATGCTGTGTGGATCCTGGGTGCATATGTTCCTGCTAATGAGGAGAAATTGTTCTACTTTCTTTACTTTTGATAATGTGTGGGTATTAATACATGCTTTAGAGGGCTTCTATAAGCACATAGGAATAGGTATTTGTAGCTTCAAGCTACCTATTTATTTCATTTACTTTCAAAATCCTCAAAGAGCATTCTTTGATTCAGCTGTATTTCATGCTTTTGAGATTTGATTAGTAAATAATACATGTTTTAACCCCCATGTTGCCAAGTGTATAAGATTTTGTTTGTAGATCACTTCATTGTACCAAGTAAGAGGATGAGCTAGGTTGCATCTACTCTTCTTGGAGAAAAGCATATGTACCTAGTAGCTGCATGCCATTGGGATCCAAAGTGATTTTGGGGATTCAAGATCCAAGTGGTTCATCTTCTCCATTCACCCTAAAGTCAAATTTTCTCATTATTTTACTTTATGTTGCAAGTAGTCTCTTGATCTATAAAGTAAATCTTTTGCATCTACTTGCTTCCATTTCTAGATCTAGGAAGTCTTCTTTCTCTTAGATCTAGTTGGTATTTGAAGCAACACAAGGTTTATATATTTTGCTCAAATGCTAGGTGTATTTTTGTAGTATATTCTATTGTTTAACCCATCATTTTGCAGGTAAATAGCTGACTGGTTTTTTCTCTCTCCATAACAGGTTAAGCGGGAAAACTTGCAAAAAATTAAGGAATTAAGCTGCAAAAAACCTCCCATTCTTCCTCTTCTTAATCCTTTTTCTACCGGTCACTTTGTTTTGTTTCTTTTACCTCTTCTTCATCGCTGCCCTATTAATACCCTTTTTACCATCCCTTTTTCTCTTTTTGGACAGCCATAGTGTGCCCTAGCTTTCTTCCTTTTTTTGCGTCTTTTTGCCCTAGTTTTTGGGCTTCCTTTAACCTTGTTTTTGGCCATTTCTTTCACTTTTTTTTCGCTGTCCCGTTTTGCACTTTTTATGACAGCCACTTATTTCCTCTTTCGCTGCTTTGTTTTCTTCAATTTTGTTCATCCCTTAGCTTCTTAGTTGGCTGCCCTATTCTCCCCTTTCTTTGGTTTTGATCCTTGCTTAGTTTGTTTGCCTTCCTTATCTCATCTTCTATTGTTTCAGCTCTCTTTCCTTCTATTCTTTTTACTCTCTTCAAATTTCTTCCCTTTTCATTTTTCAAAGTTTAATAAAATATCTCAAAAGTAAAAATACAAGGCACTCTCCTTTTTATAGGTTATAATTTTTGTAGAGTTACTTTACCTCTATCTGAAAAGTCCTTTCAAGGATCAGGTTCCTTAAGGCACATTGTATAAAGTTTAATAAAAGATCTATGTTTGAGTGGGGTTTTTAAGTCCCCACTCTCTTCCTCCCCCATTTGGGGAGGCTTGTGTTGTCTATATGCTTTGAGTAATGCTAGTTTTCATCATTCATTACATCTCATGCTTAGATCACTAATTGTTAATTCATCACTTTTAAGTTGATTACTCAGTTTAATTGTTTATCTTTCTAATATTAATTAACTACTTAAATCTCTTGACTCTCACCATAAGGTGGATCAAGAGTGCTCTCTATTGGAGAGTTTAAGCAACTAATATCATCTTGTGCTTGTTTAATCATTTAATAATCCATAAGTTAGACTCTTGAACTTGCAGAAACACAAGTCAAGAGCACTCTCTATTGGAGAGCATCTTAGATTTGCATAATCCCTGCATTAGCTTCATATAGATTAGCTAAGTCTCTTGAACCACGGTCATAAGATGAGGTCAAGAGCGCTCTCTGTCAGATATTTTTCATTAATTTACTTAATAAAATTTGCAAATCACACCCCTTTAATTAATTAACCCCTCCCTCCTTGCCAGAGTATGCTTTGACTGATATTAGATCGAAATACCTAGAAACGGCATTGGATCTCTAAACCCCACAAGAGAAACTTAACTAAAACTTCTCCCATAACCAACGCATTGGTGTTGTTCGATAAATACAGAGGCATGTGGGAAAATTCCAAGTGTGGGCACCGGGCTACCCAATCTGGGCACTGGTAGTTAAGTTATTGAGCACTTACCTTTGATCCCAGACATGTCCATCATGTCTTTGAATGGAGCCACTGAAGGTATTACCGGTTAGGACATCCAGCTACCATAAGTCATGAATATCACAAGTAAAAACTCTTAAAACTTACCAAGAGCAGTTGCAAAATCTCACATTCACTAGCATCTTTTGGGATTCACATCATATTTACATTCGAAGAATCTCTGATAAGTTGACTCCATAGGCACTGGTCCATTTTTCCATCGAATGTTTGATTATAAATCATATCTGTGAATGCTTTATCTATTTCGTGAAGTTCTCAAAAATTTGTCTATATTTCAATTCCGGTGATAGCAACGTGGATTGCTTTGTCTTTTTTTCAATTCATCACATTAATCATCTTAAATCACATTAACTCCTAAACAACACGCATCCACATCCAAAACATATAAAAATTAACTTAAACATTGAGCCATAGAAAACTCTTTGTTAGGGACTACCCCCCTTGGCTTCGTTAAAAGTTACCCTAAACGAAGGATCTAGGAGTAGGTGACAATACCTAGCTCTGTGCTTGCCCCCAAGGTCACACCTCTCCCACTTTCCTAAGTGAGGAGACATCTTTCATTAGATTTCTATTGCTGGTGTGTAATCGGTGGGAGACACACTGCATGCCAATCAACAAGTGGTAGCGCATCATTAACTCCAATGAACCCCGATGAGGTTAACTGAAGTCAAACTTGTCATCATAAGTGGTTGGAGGCGCCCTAGTTGACTCCAGTTCATAAATATTAATAAAAATAATCAATAAATGAAATAGAGGTGCCTTCACAACTCAGATTAACTTATTGTAACAATTAGTTAGCAATTAGGTGCAATTATGACACTCAGATCACCCCAGAATGGCTCCCCAATTGAAGGAGGAAGCCCAGTTAGCCTCCCTGATTAAAGGTAGGCGTGGGTGTGCTCATGCTGATGTCATAGAGTGCTCATCTAATGCCAATTAATTCATTTAAACTTAGGATAGTGGTTTAACAAGGCCAAATTGACCAAATTAAGTGTGCATGTTGGGTAAATGACTCCGACACCCCCCCTTAAGCTATACTCGGGAGGAGTAAAAATAAAAGCATGAAATTCTAGGGCCCCAACATCAAAGGCCATAGGTCACCCTATACAATAAATGTAACTCAAACAATGCTAAAAAATAAATCTAAGTGAGGAAAGAGGGAAAACCGAGTGGGGAAAACCCCCCCTCAAGCTAAACACAGAAAGTAGTCTGATCACCCTGATGAAATCACCCCCAATAGTGAACAGAGGTAAGTGAACTTATTTTCTGAAAATATCTTGGTGAAGATGTCTATAATCTGCTCATCAGTAGGGCATTGTAGAATGATGGTCCTGTCATGCACTAATTTCCTGATATAGTGCATGTGTATCTCTACATGCTTGGTCCTCTTCTTGGTAACTGGATCTATGGATATATTAATAGCACTTTGATTTTCCCAAAATAGGACAATGGACAAAGTACTACCAAGATCAAGATTTGAAAGAATGCCTTGCATCCAAACAGCTTGGATGCAAACATTCACCGCTCCTTGGTACTTGACCTCTGCTAAAGACAATGCTATGGTGGCCTGCTTTTTGCTAGACCAGCAAATGGGGCCACCACCAAATATTAAGACATATCTGGAATTAGACTTTCAATCAATAGAATCACCCGCCCAATTAGAATATGTGTAACCAACCAGCTCTATCTCGAAGCCTACAACATAGTGAATGTCGTAGGTCCTAGTTCCCTGAATATACTGGAGGATCCTATTGGCTATCTTCCAATGAATATCATGAGGATGATGCATGTATCTTGACACATCATTCACATCATAACATATATCAGACCAAGAATGATTCAAGTAGAGCAAGCTACCTATTAGTTGTCGATAGATAGTGCAATCCATGGGAGGTGTGATTTTTCCTTCTTCAAGGATGATCCCTGAAAGGAAAGGAAATGGATAAGCCTTACATTTATCCATGTTAAAATTAAATTATAGGTCTGATATATATTTGTACTGATTGACCATTATCCCATCAATATTTTTCTCAATTTCGAGCCCCGGAAATTGTTGCAAGAGCCCTAAATCGTTCATTTCAAATGCATTATGGAGGGCAGTTTTGATGACTAAAATAGAAGCAACTGTGCTACCTGTAATCAGTAAGTCATCAACATATAAAAAAATAATAATCAAATTACCATCATACTTCTGGATATACACATTAATATTTGATTTACACCTTTGGAAGTTTTGCGAGAGAAGGAATGCATCCATCTTGGAATACCACTCTCTTGGGGCCTGTTTTAACCCGTATAGTGACTTCTTTAGTTTGAAAACCAAAGATGGATCATAAATATATCCCACAGGATGCTTCATGTATATCTCCTCATGAATATATCCATGTATAAAGGAAGACTTAAAATCAATATGATTGACTTCCCAGTGCTTAGATGCAGAAATTGCCAAAACTAGGCGGATGGATTCCATTTTTGCAACTGGTGCAAAAGTCTCATGGTAGTCCACACCTTGGACCTGGGAGAAACCTTTTGCTACCAGAATTGCATTATATTTTTAGGTTGTTCCATCAGAAAAAACATTATTCTGAAACACCCACTTGCGTTGAACCAATTTCCTCTTCAGAGGAAGATAAACTAGCTCCCAAGTAGTTTTTTCTGAAGAGAATTCATCTCTTCATCCATGGAAACTTGCTATCTCAGATCCTTCCGAGCATGGTAGTAAGAATTAGGATATGAAATTATCATTAAATAACAATATTTGGATAGCAAATAATCAGGACAAGAGAGCTCAATACCTGCTCTTTGGAAATCAAACTAGGTTCTCCTTAGATCATCCAAATTTCCAATGTTATCACTTGCGGAGGAGAGTGTCTGTCTAGCCCAAGTTGGGAGATGATTTTGTACTTCAAGTTTTGATTTAGAATCTGATGTTTTCTCTTCAATAATATCAGAAATAATAGGATCCAAATCAGGTTCATCACCCCCAATTCCATCATCCAAATATTCAGTAGAATAGGAAGGAAATTCAACAGTTTTCTCCTTCATTAGTTCTACCTCCTGAAGAGGCTCATCAAACATGACACTCCATTCAATAATGATCTATTTTGTTCTGATATCCAAAAGATTTAAACCTTTAGATTCATCAATATATCCAATAAACATACATTCGATGCTTTGTGGTTGCAAAGCCCTCCTTTTATCATGCGAAATTCGGGCCCATGCAGTGGACCCAAACACCCTCAGATACGACACATCCAGCTTGTTTCCAAAATATGCTTCGAAATGGGTCTTCCTTTTCATGGATGAGTGTGGAACTCTTTTTTGAATATATGCTGCAGCATTCATGGCTTCATCCAACAAATTTTAAGCCAACTTCTTTGATTCCAGCATGCAAGTGGTCATCTCCTTGAGAGATCGATTCTTCCTCTGCGCTACATCGTTCTACTGGGGAGTGTAGGGGACTGAATGTTGGATCTGAATACCACTTTGGGAACATATATGCAGAAACTCATTACTAATATATTCCCCTCCATTATCAGATCTCAAAATATTGATCTTTTTTCTAGATGCATTCTCAATCGAAGCCTTCAAATCAATGAATTTTTCCAAGACTTCCGACTTCTTTTTGATAAAAAAGACCCATGTGTATCTAGAAAAGTCAGCAATGAAAGTGAGAACATACCTTGATCCATTCTTGGATGTGGTAGGCATGGGTCCACTGATATTAGAATGTATCAGCCCCAATATGCATGACACTCGGCTTGCCTTCCCCCGATCAAACTTATGCTCATGGTGCTTTCCAACAACACAGCCCCAAGGATAATTTTAGGGGCGAATTTTAGCCTAGTGGGATATTTTCCATGTTTATCTCCCAAAAAGGATTCTCCATTTTGCATTTTTTGAAGCCCTGTTTTGCCCAATTTTGATGGGGTAAAAGTTTTTCACCCTAAAAATCACCATATTATTATATAAATGATATAAAATCCTTGGAAATTAAAATATTTTTTGAAAAATATCATCAATCATTTTATAGTTGGAATATTAAGAATTGGTAATATTCCCCAACATTTATACACTTTTAAATAAGTATGGTTCCTTAAAATCATCCATTCACATCCCTTGCAAATTCCGGTGGTAGCTTTGATAACCAGGAGGCCTTCAACCATGGAATTATTCTGTAATTTCTGCAAGTACTTAAAGTTTGAGTGGTCGAACCTCTCATGTCATAGTCTACTAACCTCATTTCCATGATTCATCAATGCAGTGGGATTTGCATCCACCACAAAATGGGAGAACTCGTAGGATTTTGCATGATGGTTTGCAAGTCCTTTTGCTACAAGTTTTACGGATGCAAGTTATGTGATCTCTACATCATTTGGGCTAAAGCAAACTCTCTTGGGAACTCCCATATGTGTCATTTGATAAACACTTAGGAGGTTTGATGCAAGAGATGGTACATACAGAACATTGAAAAAATAACCATGCTTAAGATTTACAGTATCTTGTCCTTAGGATATGATTGTGGAGTCATCTCCCATGTGGATGGGAATGGATTTTCTGGTCTCCAAGGATGAGAAAGAGTCTCTTTCAACTGTCATATGATTCGAAGCTCTAGAATCTATCAAAAGAGATTTGGATTTCGAAGTTCTTTCCATGAGAGCATGACCTCTTTCATGTTGTGGTTCCCGATCTTGTTGATCTCTCCTCTAAAAGCTTCTAAAAGATTGATGTGATTTTTCTCAAGAAGAGGAGTAGCTTCATCAAGTTTCCTTTTCATGGAGGCAAGTTTAGGGTGGAATCCCATCCCGCAGTATGAACACTTGACTTTTTCCTTTCCATGATGCCCTTTGTTTTTGTTCTTCTTCAAGCCAGAATACTCTTCATGCTACTGGTTTTCAACTTTAGGTTTAGGAGCTTCAAATTTAGTTTTTGGGTTCTTTTGCTGCTTTCCTTTACCCTTCAGATTTTTGGGCCCCGAAGCATAGAGAGATTGATCACGGGAGGATATGATGATCCCCATCTGAACAAGCTTATCATGTTCACTTGTTAGGGACTCAATGAAGGCATTGAGTGAAGGCATCTTCCATCCAAGGGTTGTGAACTTCCTCGCACGGAATGTAGAGACAAACACCAAATAATTAGCTCCAAGTTTGGAGAGAATGGTGAGGATGAGTTTATCATCCTCCTTCTCCACCTTACACTGCTTCAACAGTAAGACAATGTGCTTGAACTTTGTGAAAAAATAATTTAAGGTCTCAAAATTGGAAGGTTGGAGACATCAACTCATTTTCAAGCTAGTAGACTCTCAAATCATCTTGTTTTCCACAGAGGGTGTCCAATTTGTCCAAAATTTCCTTTGGAGTCTTCAATCCCGAGAGGTGGAAAAGAAGATCCTTGGAAATAGAGAGGCACAAGAATCTGAATGTGTCATCTTTCTTGTTCAAGAATCTATCTTTGTCTATAACATGAGTAGGCTCTTCTTTAGTGTCCATAGTGACCCAGTAGAGTCCTCTGGCATGTAGCTGGATCTCCATATCTCCTTTCCATGAATGGAAATTGAACGGAGTCAAGAGTTCGACGGAAGAAGCCATCTCAAACTGCTGTATCGAATACTTTTCACCTGTTAAAACCTGTAAATCACAAAAAAAAGGGACACCGTAAGGTCAAACATCCTGCACATTTTAGGATTTCATCACACCCAGCATATTTGTTCAAGCAAGCTTGATCAATAATTCCTTAACTTGGGGTATTAAGTGGTAAGCCTTTGCTTCTGGTGCAGTGCTGGAATTTTGAGCTTTTTGCTCAATTTTTCATGCAAGATTTGTCAAAAACCATGTTTTTGAGAGATCTAAGCTCTGTCCCACCATGAGATCTGATACCATATTAATATGTCACGGTAATCTAGGGACTAAAACACAGTCACATAATATATTTCAGACAATTAAGCATGAAAATGGCATAATGGTGCTACAATTGGAGTCACAGCTCTGTATATTCAATAAAGAATGAGTAATACAATACAATGATCATGCAAGGTGCATGAATTCCAAGGAAATTCAAATTCCCAAGGAGTTCATTCGAATTGAATGAATGGGTGTAGCTTAACTAAATGTTAGCCACCGTAAACACACCTAGTTAACCCACTGATCAAGCTGTGATTGACTCAATTGAGCCCTAACTGTATCAGAGTGCAATGGATGACTGAGTCTAACTAAAAGTAGCTTAGACACATGTCACTGCATGACAATCAACAAGTGGTAGCGCATCATTAACTCCAATGAACCCTGATGAGGTTAACTGAATTCAAACTGGTCATCAAAAGTGGTTGGAGGTGCCCTAGTTGACTCCAGTTCATAAATATTAATAAAAATAATCAATAAATGAAATGGAGGCACCTTCACAACTTAGCTTAACTGATTGTAACAATTATTTAGCAATTAGTTGCACTTATGACACTCAAATCACCCTAGAATGGCTCCCCGATTGAAGGAGGAAGCCCATTTAGCCTCCCTGATTGAAGGTAGGCATGGGTGTGCTCATGATGATGTCATAGAGTGCTCATCTGATGCCGAATAAGTCAATTAAAATTAGGATAGTGGTTTAGCAAGGCCAAATTGACCAAATTAAGTGTGCATGTTGGGTAAATGACTCCAACAGATAGGTGTTCGAAAACTTCCAATGCTTCACTTGGCAGCTGCCACGATATCCAACCGCTTCCCTCAATGACTTCACCAAACAAAAACCTGACAGGTATGATGACGATCCTTGCAGCTTCTCATACACCTATTATAATGATCACTGGGCTCTAAAAATGTATCTTTTTGTCCTCACAGGTGTCAAACGTCTCCTACGGTCTTCGATTGCAAAACAACACCACTATTTTCCATAATTTCACAGGCTTGAGATTCTTGTAGCACTTTTGTTCTTTGACCTTCACTCCTGCACTACAGGAATCCCCTTTTGCACATTTTTTAACCAAATCTTAAAAACAAAGGTTAGGCATAAGCTTTAATATTGAAATAAACTTTATTCTAAGTTTTTTGAAATCTTAAAGATATATATATTCACTAATAAGCCCAAAGAACGAACTTAAAACCCATCAAAATGAAATAAATCTAACCATTTAAAGCATTAAATCAATCAAAAGGTCTTGATTTCCAAAAATTCTTAAAACCAATTTAAAATGTAAAGTCATGGTAAACCAATGCTTGAAAAAATAAGACAAATAACCTAAGAACAACATCTAGTTATAACATTTGGCTCCTGCTGCGGGATGAAATCCTCCTTGTGAGGTTTCAATAATCTGTAGATCAGTGCCTTCTATTTACTCAACCAAAGCTGGCTACTACTCTGCAAAAATTCCATTGGGTTATGGAGTCTTTATTCAATATCTATCACGGCGGTGTATACAATGAAAGACAAATCTCTTACCTTCATTGGCTATAAAAGTGCTTGAGGAATCATCCATTTATTGGATTAGACAATTCCTCACCTTCCAAAGTCTGTAGTGTGAAGGTATTGTTCTCCAACAGTTTTGAAATTATGAAAGGGCCAAACCATAAATTGTCAAATTTACCATGCTTACATTTTTGTTCCTTTCTAGTATCCCGCCTTAAAACCATGTCTCCACCAGAAAAGGTATTCTCCTTAATCTTCCTTTCAAACCTTTCTTTGATTTCCTTTCTGTACATTTGATCCGTTTATTCTACAACTTCCATTCTTGTTGTAATTCAATAAGTGAAAAAATTCTCCTTTGAATATCATTAGCTTCCTCCAAACTATCTTGAAAGAATTTGATTATTGGAATACCTAACTGAACTGGAAATAAAGCATCCATGCCATATACTAACTGAAAAGGATAGGAACCAATTTCCTTCTTAGTAGTTATCCTATCTACCCAAAGTGCATCTTTAACATTGAATCCCATGACCTCTTATTCTAACTTAACAACTTTCTAATGATCTAAATAATGTTTTTATTTGTTGATTCTGCTAACCTCTCAAAATCAATTGAATGATGGAAACCCAAGGAAGATATACTTCAGTTTCATCCTCGGTAATGGCGCTAAAGATGTTTGTGATAGAAATTGTTCCTAGACTACCACAAGAACAAGCTAACACAATCTCAAAAAGAAAACAAAATGAAATTGTTTTTTTTAGGGTTTTGGTTTAAAACTTCATTAGCAAGGAGGTAATAAAAATTCACAAGCTAATATAGAACTGAATCATGCACAAGTTAGATAAATTGGGGATCAAACACATCCCAATAAGCCATAAACATTACACATGAAATACTAATTCCACCCACAAGCTACAAGCATTTACATGAATAAAACCTTTAAACAAGAAATGAAATTATAGACTGAGCAATCAACCAGATCAGAAATGAAACAACATGACATGTAAAAAGGCTTATCAGTTTATATATAATCCATAATAGTCATAAACTTAAATAAGAGTTATAAGTGCTAGCTTGAGCTATCACAGCTCAAAATCCTCTCCTTGAGTCAAAATTCGAACCCTACCTTCATCTGATTTCCTACTTTTATCCTTCTTTCATAAAAAAATAGTTACATAACTAACTAACTAACTTTTAGGTTAAGCCTCGAAACCGCTACTAAGATAATTGTTTTTTTTTAAATAAACTATTAGCTATTACAAAAATCAACCACATGACACCTATCAATATTAATCTTTATAGGTTTTTGGCTTATTTAGCTAGTAATGCAATCCCTTCTAAGGCATGTGACTGCCTTCTAGTTCTCAACTGCTCAACTTCCATATCTTCAATCTTCTTCGACAATCTCTCATTCTGTTGGGTCAAGTCTTTAATCGTTTGGTTCAATTCCTCAAACTAAATTTGAGTCTGCTTCTTTCTCCTTAAAGCTTCTTCTGAAATAGAAATTAACTCCGGGTAATGTGTGTTTATGTCATCCAGATCCTCCCTTAACCTTTTGTTAGTCATGACTAAACCCTCATTTGTTTCATTCAGAAAACTGATTTGATATTTACACTACTTCAATTTTTTCTGCAAATTTTCGATTTTAGAATCTATGCACAATCCCTCTTTTGTTGTAGAACTCTTGTCTGATAACCATGGAATGTTCATTTTCTTGAAAATCAAATCATCATCTTCCTTGTCTTTATCTACTTCTTCTACAAGAACTTCTAGAGACCTATCTCTTTTAGTACTCCAAACTTTTGGTTGTTCTGCAAGCTTGTCTTTTTCTGGTGATGACTTTAGAGTCACTAAATGTTCCTTCTTACTCTAATATTGCCTAGAATCCAAGCCTTATACGTATTTGAAGTATTATTGAGATGAAGAGTCTTCAATTACAGTAACCTTCTCTTTAGCTAAATTTGGATTTAAAATATTTTTCATGTTAAGTCTTATTTTGTTTAGCTCTTGTTTTAGTTCTCCATCTCGTTTCTGCTCCTCCTAGCATTACAAATGATTTTCCTTGATACTTAACAGCTGAGAGTTGTACAATCTCACCATTTAATCCTGCTGCAACTGACTCTTCTTTAGAGTTTTAATTTGAACTCTGTAGATTATCAACTTTCAGCTTATCTGGAATAGGAAACTCCATTATATCTTCTTGTATACCTATGAAACTTTGATTCTGTTCTAAATAATTCCTTCCTTCTTCTTGTTTTATATCAACTCTATGGATCTCTTCTATATTCTCTGAAAACTGCTCTTTATTTTCATTAAGTGCTCATTTGATTTCTTTATATATAGATTCTTCAAATTTATGAACTGAACCTTCTTCTCGAATACTGTCTTTTACCAGCTCATCAACAAATTTCTCGCTTTAACCTCTTTACAAGGCAATGTTGTTTGCTTATCTGCCTCTTTTTAGGTTGACCTTCTTGTTGAATATGAATACCTGACCAAGGAAAATCTTCTTGACCTTCTTGTTGATTTAAATGTTGGAGGAATTTGATATGATATTTGAAGACTAAGGAAAATCTTCCCTCACAAGTGATGTAACTCTGTAGAATTCTGGTAACCTCTCTCCACTTAGGCTTGAATTTATGTAACTATACACCCTTTCCTGAGTATAGTGTTTTGACCTATGAAAATAAGAAATATTTTGAATTGAAAGTGAAGGGTATTTTATTGAACCAAATTTCTCCATCACGTGCTATGCCTGTGGCCTCTTTAATTAACTCTCTAGTGAGTTCAAATTTGAGGGTATCAAATGAAACAGTGTTCTTATATAAACCCTATGCAAAAATGTATGATAATTCTAGGTTAAAGCCATCAATTCTATGGAAGGAATCAAACCAACCAGCCCTTTGAAAAATCACTGCACAATCAGGAAAACATTTTGCCCAGCTTGTATCCATAGGTTCAACTCTGTTTGTTTTACCACTTTTTTTCATTTTTTGCACTATAATCCTAGACTGTATACCAGTTCAAAAACATTCAAAATGGTTCTTTGGAATGACAAAATTAGCAGCCAAGAAAATTCGTAACAAACAACTTTACGATTTTTTTTCAATAACCCAACAAAACCAACACCGTGTCAAATAGACCATGACTCTCTCAATGATTTTAATACCTAGTTACACAGATTTCAAGATAATAAATTGAACTCCTGAATATGCACCATTATATATTTGATAGGTGTTCGAAAACCTCCAATTCTTCAATCGACAGCTGCCACAATCTCCAATTGCTTCCCTCAATGACTTCACCAAACAAAAACTTGACAGGTATGACCACGATCCTTGCAGCTTCTCATACACCAATTATAATGATCACTGGCCTCTAAACACATATCTTTCTATCCTCACATGTGTCAAACGTCTCCTACGGTCTTTGACCTCCTAGCGCTTTTGTTCTTTGACCTTCACTCCTGCGCTACAGGAATCCTCTTTTGCATATTTTTTAACCAAATATTAAAAACAAAGGTTATGAATAAGGTTTAATTTTGAAATAAACTTTATTCTAAGTTTTTTGAAAGCTTAAAGATATATATATTCACTAATAATCCCAAAGAACAAACTTAAAACCCATAAAAATGAAATAAATCTAACCATTTAAAGCATTAAATCTATCAAAAAGTATTGATTTCCAAAAATTCTCAAAACCAATTTAAAATGTAAAATCATGGTAAACGAATGCTTGAAAAAATAAGACAAATAACCTAAGAACAACATCTAGTTATAACACATACTATCATATTTACATAATTTTCATTAAATATGTTACAAGGGTCAAACTAGGGGTATTTCACGCTATTGTTAATCATCGAGAAAGAAGGCATCAAATCATTATGATTATATACCTTAAGTCTTGTATTATTTTATGATTTCATGCTCTATGTTTAAGTTCCAATTGAGTGATGTAGAATCCAACTTTGTGCAAAATGTTTTCAAGGATTCAAATCCAATTTCTCACATGTGAAATGTGTGGGCATCAATACTTCCTTGAATGATTATTTTTATAATTGTACCAAATTCTTATGCATATATGCGTAGGTTGTGATAAGTTCCTTGTTGAATATAGTTGTCATTGATGTCAAAGGAGTTCAGTAATGACAAAGGAATAATCAAGGACATGATGGCATGGAGCTAACTTAGTGTGAAAAAATCACCACTAGAGCTCACTAATGCAACTCTAGATCACTGAATTAGTTCACAACCAGTTAACTGATTGAGTTAGGTTAGAAAAGGTGCCCTACCTTCCTCAAATCATGCAAAGTGACATTAGGATGACTAAGAGTGATCTAACTGATGGCCCAGCAGATTATAATTGAACATAATTGAATACCTATTAGGGTCAACTACTGGAGACCTCCTAAGATAGGAAACATTAATATCATCCCATCTAGGAAACGTAAATCATCCATGAACATCATAAATCATTCCTGAAACATCAATGGAAACATTATCACATTAAAAAGGTTTAGGTAGAATGGTTTTACCTTCCCTTTCAAATGCCATCTAAGATTGCATTGGATCTGAGTAAGGTAGAAAGTGTGAGAATTCATATGCCTTGGAGTCATGGTTTGCAACACCTTTCACTATAATATTCCCGGTTGATATTTTTGATACCTCCACTGATTCAAGATCAAATAAAACTCACTTTGGTGAGCCTATATGAGTCATCTGGTATACAAAAAACAAATTTGTTGCTAAGGAGGGAACATGGAGTACATTCTTGAACACTCCATGCCCTAACTTGATTCAACCCTTTCCTTCATCTTGAATTTGCGTATCATCACCTGTGTGAATACTCGTACCATTAGTAAATTGTAATGAAGAGAATGATTCTTTGGATGCAAACATGTTATTGGAGGCTCCTGAATCAATGAGGAAGGCATGTGTTTTTGAAAAACCATCCTTTAGTGCATGTCATCTCTGATCATGATCTTCCGTCTTTTCTCTAGATTCATCCTTCCTTAGGTATTCATGGAGGAAATATTGTGCTACTCAAGGAGTTTTGATATCTGATCTATGGCATTCTTTAGACAATATTTCTCTATATCATTTCCTTTCTTACAATAGGACCACTTTCCCTTGTTAGAACTCTTATGGTTGTCTGTCCAAGTTGTGTGGTGGAATCACTTATGAACCATTGGATCAATCATGTGAGAAATATCAATAGGGGAGACAATCATGGTCAATCACCAAAGGGATCAAAGACCCATATTGTATTTCGATGATGAACATGCGTGAGGATTAACCCATCCCGACGGATGTGGAAAAACAATTGAGGGGGTTTGGGAGTCACCCTATAGAAATTTCGGGTCCGGGCCTTCACTGTAACCCCTGCACAAGTTGTATGGCGGAATCACCTATGAACCATCAGATCAATCACATGAGCAAGATAAATGGTGGAGACAATCATGGTGATATTTTCAGCAGGGACCGTGGATTTGGAGATTCCGACAAAAATAAAGGGAACACTAGTTTCATTGGAAATCAAATACGCGAGCCTACGGACGAAGAGACACAAAAATGAGTTAAAATATATTTATTGTTAAGTAAACAAGATATCGTTAAAACAGAGAACAAACTAATAGAGATTGAAGAGACTTGAAATGGTTAAATGACTAATTATTAATGAACAGATTTGAAGAGGTATGATCAGCATGATAGAGCCTGTCTATGAAAAGATGTGTTTATCCAGTCGAAGAAGCACTTCCCTTTGAAAGAAGTGATTGTGATATTTAATGAAGATTCCAAATAAAAGAGAAGTAGTCTTAGTTGTCTAGACTGAGTCAAAATTGTATATGTCATCTAGATCGATGTATCCATAGCATAAGACAGAGCCTACTGGGTGTGACAGAGGATGGAGGGAAAAAGAAATCTAACATATTACAGAAAATATATTAGAGTGGCAGGGTGGAGCTAGGGTAGGAAACAAACCTGCAGGGGGTTGTTGCCTCCTTCCAACATAAGCTAGTAAATAGGGTGTGGGAGCATCTTGTCAGTTGTAGCTGAAAAAATAGGGTTTCATGGCATCCTTCCAGTAGCACCTGATAAGGGTTCATAGCCTCCTTCCAATTGGCATTGGTAAATAGGGTGTCGTAGTATCCTTTCAGTCGTAGCTGATAAAACAGGGAGTTCTAGCTTCCTTCCAATTGGCATTAGTAAATAGGATGTTGTAGAATCCTTTCAATCATAGCTGATAAACCAGGGGGTCGCATCCTCCTTCCAATTGGTATTGGTAAACAGGGTGTAATACCATCCTTTTCTGTAGCAGCAGGAAAAACTATTTGTAAATAGCAATTTTGTAGTAATAGGACGTATTGGTGGTTTACCCTATTGGGATTCCACGTTACAATTGTGTTCTGTGTATTCTTGTTGTTATGTGTTTCTAATGATAGATTTAAAAGTGGTTAAAATTTTAAAAAGATAACAACATTGATTCAGCCCCCCTCTTAGTATTGGCCAATAAACCAACAATTGGTATCAGAGAAGGTTCCTTCACTACAGTTTAACCACTGGAAGGAAGATCCCATTAAAACCACTATGGATCAACAAGAAGAGATTTACACAGTAAATGTATCTCCAATACTTAGAAAAGAAAAATACATATCTTGGAGTACAAGAATGAAAATTTATCTAGAGGCATTAGGCCATTATGTATGGAATTCAATGATCACTGATTACTTCCCACCAAAGATGATAAGAATTCCAACTCAAAAGAAATCCAAGAAAAGTAACTCAATGGAAATGGCTTCAATCCTTGATGGATTACCTGATGATGTCAAAAAGAATATAGGTGAATGTAAATCTGCAAAGGAACTTTGGGATAAGATAAAAGACCTCTATTCAATTGAGCAAAGAGCATAAGGAAGACTGTTTATTCTCAAGTATGTTAGTGAATATGAAAATATATGTGAAGATAAAGAAACATTATTTATAGGGACAACAAACTCAGATGAGGAATCAAAAGTAGACATAGAAGCCCAATACATGGCTATTGTAGATGAAACTGAAAAATGTAGGAGAAAGAACAAATTCTTGAAAGAAATATTGTCAAAATGTCAAGAAGAGAATAAATCAAAAGAATAGGAAGACAAAACCCTCCAAGAAGAGATACACAATTCAAGACAACAAGTGTTGGCTAGTATGGAAGAGGTCAAGATCTTAAAAAAAGAAGTTGTTGAATTCAAGGAAGAAGTAAAGGATCTAAAATATCAACTAACTATTAGTGAGAAGTTCAAGAAAAGTACTGAAGCTCTTAATAAAGTCCTAAGCTTACAAACATCCCCTAGGGTAAAACAGGTATTGGATATAATCATAAAGGATCAAGCTCCATCATTCATGAAAATGTTGAAAATTTTAGATGTCAACATGATGCCTCCAAAGATACATCCAGGCAGCAGAAGAATTACAAGGAAATGAAGTCCAATTATCATAATTTTTCTCATCCTCCCAAGCTGAAAAATTTCAGAAGACATGCAAAAAAAACGAGTCAATACAAGTAGAAAACCATAGATTCTCCAAACATGCATTCTATGGATATTGTCATTGTTGTCACAAGTTTGGTCACAAGGCTAATGATTGTAGAATCAAAGAAGAAGATGAAGGGATGATACAGAAAAAAGACACCAACATATCTAATAGCGACAGACATATTTTGTGTTTCATATGTCACAATATTGGACACTTTGCAAGACATTGCAAGAATGGGACATGTAGACCTTCCAAGGAAACTCATAAGAAAGTATGGAAGATGAAAACTAAGAAACTAGTAAGCAGAATACCTCATGGAAAGATGTGGAGAATAAAGGAAGACTCAAAATATGTAAAAGAGATAAATATTTAAAACATCAGTACAATCTCCAAAAATAACGATGAGCATAATAGAGGAATAAATGAGGATGAAATCCTTTATGAAGAAAATCAAGATGGATATATAAAAGAATACACCGATAAATATGAAGGTGTTTAAGAAGGATGTAGTGATGACTGTGGGATCCTTTTCTAAAAAGGTATCTCATGATTTAAATAAAACCCTGAAAATAATATTAGAAGGGATCTTAGACTCAGGGGGAGTTAAAATCAGAAAATTCCAATTTGTATCTAAGAAAAAAGAACTCAATTGATGTCTGATGTTGAAGTATATTTAAAGCTATCTTCTTCAAAGATAATGGGTGATCAAGGATGGTGTATGAATGACATAAGAGAAAGTATGAAGTAACATGAGAACAAAAAAATGTGAGAATCATGAAGACCATGATGTCTGCAATCAAATAGAATAAAAAAGATGATTATGTTCACTTAGGATTTGAAGTCATGACACATACAGATGCTACAATTTCAGACTACATAAGAGTGTTGAGAGTGTTGATGTTAAGGTAGATGATCTAAAAACAAGGAAATTCAAACATCAAGAGAGTATACTCAATGATGAAATCGAAGATGATGAGGAGCCAGTTGATACACACATAGATGTAGAAGAAAAAGAGTACAAACAAGAAGAAAATTATTGTATCAAAGAGAGATATCACTATTGTCATGTATTGATCCCATCTCAATTAAAGAGGCATGCAAATATGAGAATTGGGTCAAAGATATGAATGAAGAATTGGACCAAATTGAAAAAAATCAAACTTGGGAATTGGTTCTAAGGCCAAAAATAAGAATGTTATTGGAACTAAATGGGTGTTGAGAAACAAAGTAAATGAAGATGGGAAAGTAATCAAGAACAAATCCAGATTAGTATGTAAAGGGTATGCTCAAGTTGAAGGATTAGATTTTGAAGAAACTTTTGCACCTATGGCCAGATTAGAGGCAATTAGGATGTTCTTAGCCTTTTCCAGTTACAAGAAATTTAAAGTATATTAGATGGATGTCAAGTAAACTTTTCTCAATGGAAACTTAGAAGAAGAAGTCTATATTGAGTAACCAGAAGGATTTCAATTATCTGATAAAGGAGACTATTTATGTAAACTAAAGAAAGCACTATATGGGTTAAAACAAGCACCCAGATCATGGTATGTAAGGATGGACTTGTATCTGCAAACACAAGGCTTCAAAAGAGGATCAACGGATACTAATATTTATTGTAAAATTGTTGATGATATCATGATTATTGTAGAAGTATATGTTGATGATATGATATTTGGGAGTGATGACGAAAAGCTGAGTGAGGATTTTTCTAAGAGGATGCAGTAAGTATTTGGAATGTCTTTGCTTGGTGAAATGAATTTCTTTCTAAGATTGCAAATAGTACAATGTAAAAAGGGAATCTTTATTCATCAGTCCAAGTATATTAAATATATGTTGAACAGATTTCAACTAGAGGACTGCAAGCCTATTAGTACACCTATGACAGTAGGTTGAAAATTAAGCAAAGAAGATAAATCCAAGGATGTAGATCCAAAAAATTACAGATCCATGATTGGGAGTCTACTATCTGTAATAGCCTCCAGAACAGATGTCAAGAAAGTTGTTGGAATGGTGGCTAGATTTCAAGCTACACCAAAAGAGAGTCATGTTCAAGATATAAAAAGAATCTTCAGGTATTTAAAAGGAACCAGAGATCTTGGATTATAGTATCCTAGAAAGAATACATTCTCCCTAAAATCCTATTCAGATGCAGATTGGGCAGGTTGTGTATATAAAAAATAAAGTACAAGTGGAGGAGCCTTCTTCTTGGGAGAATCACTGGTAGCTTGGAAAAGCAAGAAACGGGCCTTGATTTCTCTGTTTACCACTAAAGCAAAGTATATTGCAGCAGCAGAATTTTGCACACGAATTAAATGGATGAGACAGACTTTACAAGACATCAAAATAGTGCTTGAAGAACCCATCATTATCTACTATGATAATACAAGTGCTATAAGCTTGTCCAAAAACCTTGTTTATCACTGAAAATAAAAACACATTCCAATAAAGTTTCACTATTTAAGAGAGAAGGTTGCAAAAAGGAACATTAAACTAGAATATGTCTCAACACAAGAACAAGTGGCAGATATTTTCACAAAACTTTTAAGCAGAGATGTGTTTGAATATCTTAGGCAAAGATTAGGAGTGGTATCCTCTCCAATATAAAAGAAACTAATGCATCAGAGTGGCATCACCTCAGGGGGAGATAGTGACCAAAATCAGGGGGAATCAGTTAATCCTTTGCCCTTGATGTCAAAGGGGGAGAAATGGAAATAGTGTTGTCATCAATGCCAAAGGGGGAGACTATTTGCAATATGGCAGTGTTCAGGTTGTCATTGATGGAAACTAGATAATGTGACCAGAACAACAAATAGAGATATGGATGATAGAAGCAAATATGGCCTTATGTTCATTTTTAAAGGATACTTCTGAAAATCTCAATGGATGCACGCCAGTGGGGGTAATGACATTAACCATATATTTTTGTTAATAATAAGATAAATTCCAATGAAATTAAAACCCTATCAATATGATTATAGACCCATGATTTGAATGATGATCTTTTGAAAATCGAAACTCCTAGACAGTGCATAAGGAAATTGTTGTGAACACAAGAAGTAAGGAGATTGAGTTTCACGATGAGGTTTATCCCACATTGGTCACGAAAGGAAAGTCTTATGGGTTTATATAGCCCAACCTTTCATATGTATTTCAACGTGTTGTGCAAAGGTATGGTGGGGTCTCTGGGTGTTTGGACTCTAGGAGAAGCTCACCAGCCCTAAGCCTAGGACGACGTGTCAGGCCCCCTACCTTTTGGTACACGTGGAAACTCAGCTATGGATGAGGATATGACTTGGTAGTGATGTGTCATCAGTGTGGAAAATGATATGACGATTGATGTGTCATGGAGGAAAATGGTGAGATGGATGAAGATCTACGGTCATGAAGAGTTCGAAGGAAATCGATGGTGTGGAAACATTGAGATGTTGAAGACGTGGCATTATGTATGGTTGATATATGGAAGATGTGACAGACGTGTCATGGAGGTGTTAGTGTGAGAGGTCAGTCGTGAAATTCAATGGTCGTGGTCAATCACCAAAGGGATCGATGATCAGTGGAAAGAAAATACGCGGTCCTACGGACGAAGAGGCACACAACTGAGTTAAAATATATTTATTGTTAACTAATAAAGATATCATTAAAACATAGAATAAACTAACAGAGATTGAAGAGACTTGAAATGGTTAAATGACTAATTATTAATGAACATATTTGAAGAGGTACGATTAGCATGATAGAGCATGTCTATGAAAAGATGTGTTTATCCAATATGAAGAAGCACGACCATTGGAAAGAAGTGATTTTGATATTTAATGAATATTCCAAATAAAAGAGAAGTAGTCTTAGTTGTCTAGAATGAGATAAAATTTTATTTTTCATCGAGATCGATGTAGCCATAGCATAAGACAGAGACCAGTGGGTGTGACAGAGGATGGAGGGAAAAATAAATATAACATATTTAAAAACATATTAGGG